>CAJNYU010000644.1:2138-149872 GCA_905331475.1 Rotaria socialis | reverse complement strand
CCCCCCCCCCCCCCCCCCCCCCCCCCCCCCCCCCCCCCCCCCCCCCCCCCCCCCCCCCCCCCCCCCCCCCCCCCCCCCCCCCCCCCCCCCCCCCCCCCCCCCCCCCCCCCCCCCGTCGCCCCCTGTTCTGGAAATTTTCTTCCAATAATCGTAAAAATATAACAAAAATTGATATTGCGCCCCCAATATCCCCCTGCTTTCAGAGCCGAGTTATACTCCTGGCTGATAGTTCACAGAACATAGTATGCTATTACGATCCCAAGACCGATAAACAGGTCGGTCTTCTCTAAAATATTCATTTTATATTCATCTAAAAGATACTCATAATGTAATGTCATATATCAAGTGTCATGCTAGCTATAAGTTCAAAGAACTAATATCAACCGTAACGTAATCCCTTGATATATACTATAAATCATTAATTCCCAGATCGAACAGTCCGGCCTGGAAACGGCCGGTTCCGGATAGCTCCGTTGATTTTGTGGAAGCAGTATTCCGGTCAAAATTTTGACCGGAATACTACTTCCGGGTTCCAGCGATTTCCCGTGTTTTCCTGCAGGATATATGATGACTTTCCCGCTTATTTATTGGAGTATCCTACGGGATCCGGTGGCCGGAATGTGCGACCTGGATAGGTTTTTCATGCTTTGACTCTATTGTAGTTATTCCTTTTCTGATGATTTGTATGGTGCCTATATCTTAATCGTTTTGTACTGATTGGTTGATCTAGGGGCTAGTATCAGTAGGCCAACACAATAAAAAGAAACAAAGCTCGTGAATGAATAATAACCTCGCTCATGGAAAGAATCTATATATATATATATGGATATATCATACTTGTTTGCTGATTAATTCTATATACATAGTTAATAAGAATAAAGAAATTCGTTAGCATTATTGTTAAATATGGAAGAAATGATAAGGAAAAAACTTGGTAATGGATGGAAAAGTGCAATCATCAATGGCACGAAGCCACCAGTTAAATTATGTTTACGTAAAACATTTAAATGGTTGCTAACAACAAATCAACCGAATGATTCCACCACCACCACCAAGTTACATACACCACTTGTGAAAAGAGGTAATTATTGTGCCGATATTGATGGCACGCTTGGATGATTCTTCTTCCTCCTCTTTCTATTCTCTTTCCATTGTTCTCATGTGTCTCTCTCCTATATATACGTGTGTTATGTATGAAGTGGTTACACTCTGGATATGTGAAGAAGCTAATAAAGATCATTGCTGAGAGTGGCGGTACGCTACTTCACCTCTATCCAGTTTGTCATTACGATATAGAGCCAACAGGGTCCCATATTTATGGTGTTTGATTTCGAGGACGGAAGTAAAGATTAAAACAAGTACCCTTATCTTCTTGTATAAATAATAATTTATTATTATGTGTAGATACCCCATTTAAACCTCTACGGCAACGCTTATCAGGAAAAATCAAAGAAGATACAGTTTATGACTTAAAAATGTTATATGATCGATCAATAAATGATGATCAAACGGATGATCATCAAATGAACGATAATCGAGATAACGATATTCTATGAACTACTAATCCATTAAACGATCAACCAATCGATGATGAACAATTGAATGCACAATTACAATCGTAACTCCTAATTATATATGCAATAATAGAATAACTAATAGTTTGTATTTTCTTATATTCTAGAATGAGATTAGTTAATGATTCACCAATATTAAATGCTACAACACCATTAAATGCTAGTCCAGTTATTCGAAGCGTTAACCCAGGTTGATCAACTTGTGTTGTACACGGCCGTTTAGCCATAATTTACGGCCGTTTGATAAGCACCGTATTACGGTAGTTTTGCATCGTGCGATAAACGATCGTATACGGTCGAATACTGAAATATCCGACCACATTACGACTGTTAGTAACCGTTTACCACACGGCGAAATACGGTGCATATCAAAACGTCAAATTACGGCGATTTATGGTCAGAAACGTTATAAAACGGTAGTATACGTTGTCGTATACGGCCGTTTACGATCGTACCAGGTCGTCGTAATGTTCGACCTGGGAAATCTCCGTTGAAAAACAATACAACAACAAAAAAGATCCCATCACGAGGCATTGCATCTATCGATGATACACCAATGAAAATTTGTGGAAATCATGACACTGCGGAAAAAAATATGGCGCGAATGGAAGCAGCGAGCGTAGAAAGTATGACAACGTACAATGAAAAAAGTAATAACTCCCAGGTCCAAGCAACCGGCCCGGGAAACGACCGGTTCCCGTGAATTCCCGCGATTTCACGGAAGCAGTATTCCAAACTGGGAAATCTCCGGATTTTTCCCGTAAGTTCCGCCAAGTTCCTGTTGGTTCCCGTCGGAAATCATCGGAAATCACCGGGAAAATCCGGAGAAATCCGTCCTGGAATACTGCTTCCAGGGTCCGGTGATATCCGGCGTTTTCCTGCACGTTCCGGTGCGTTTCCTGCATGATCCTGGCCGGTTCCAATTAAATCCGCTCATTTTCGGAGGTCGGAAACATCGTCCTGGGCTTTCAGGAAAATATCAGGGAAGCTACTGCAGAGTTAACTAGAATTAATGACTTGCTATATCGAATGAATGACGAATTAAACAAGCTGTTAAAAGAAAAGGAAAAAAAAACAGACCAATTTTTAAATTCTTCTGAACGAATATAAACTTTCGTCAATAATAAATAAGTACGTGTCATCTAAAAAACACGCGAAATTTGTATCTTTTCCCCCTCAAATAGATCCAATGAAAAACCAAAAAAGAAACGCATCAAAAGAGTCAAAAACAAACTTACTGGACATAAACAGTAATTGCGGTGATGTCATGATGCACCTTACCTTACAAATCTCACCCTTTTTTTTCTTTAACTTATTTGTCAAGATTTTTGTATTTGCTTATTACTACATTTGAGCAACAATATGAATAAATAAATACTTGTCTAAGAATAATAGAAACAACTTCAACAAAAATTTGAGATAATTACATGTTTCTATGGATCATCCAGTTAGCATGCTGATAGCAAAGATATGTTGTGGTAGAGTTAAGCTAAGAACATCATATTAAATACTTTATAGAATATTATATGTATTTCTTGTGAAATAGTGTTCAATATGTAAATGAATATTTAATATGCAAGGTAATGATAAAATCATTTTGGCTATTTGAATTATTTGGTTTGTTAATTATTTTTCATAAAAATGTTTTGATTTATTTCAACTTTTTCTACTAAAACTTCATGTTGAATAACAAACAAATCTTGAAAAATAGAAAAAATAAGGTCTAGTATAATATTAAATTTTCCTATTCGAAATCGAAAGTACTATATTAATCATAATATTCATCTGAAACGAATAAATATAAATCTAATATAATTGTTTGTTGCTGTCATACTCCATTAACAGTTTAAATTTATTATTAAATCTGATTTTATTTGTATTTTTATGTTATATGCTTAATTCTAAGAGAATGTTTATAGCGCATTAAATCGTTTCAGTTGTTGGGATACATTTTCGTATGGAATTCTTGTTGGCATCAAACGTAAAGCAAAATATAATTCATAAAATTTTTCTGATCCAAAAGTCTATCAAAATTCAATTAAAACATTCGAAATAAAAAAATTTGTTTTCTTACTAAAGTTCTTAATTTCTTTCTATCTTGAGTTAGTCCAGTAATGAAAATAATTCTAATTTGACATTATTTAATCATGTTATATTCAAAGCTTTATTATGAGTTTTATGGAATATTTTCAAAGATTTTCAGAAGAATTCATTTTTTTATCATATTAATGTAGAAATGATACATTCATGTTGGTTTGAGGTCAGGGAATGGGCTTCGGTGCATATAAACAGAAAAACCATACCAACAAGCGCAGCTGACACGCGCACAATCCCACATCTACATACTAGTACGTTGGATCTTCGAACAAAATACTTGCATATTTGAACACATACATTTAACTTAAAAGTTTGATACAACTGATTTATCATGTACTGATTGTGCCTTTGTTTTTAGGCCTCACTGATGCACCCATCACTTATCAGTGATTAAATATGTATGTGGTATAGAATGGACAACAATATTTCGTCTTCAATCACAGTGATATATCACTATGAACATGAACTTGAACTTCAATAATAAATGGGACACTCGATCTTCGACAATTTTTTATGGGAGTTCAGGGGTTATACAAATGAAAGTCGTATGCATATATGCCAATATTGACGAAAGTTTGTACCATATCATAAATCAATCCCATATCGTAAATACCGGATCATTTTAACGGTAAACCACCAGTTTTCTTCCGGCTTATATCATATGGGATGTCATCTGCTTTAATAATTCAGCATGCGAGGAAGTCTCGCCAGTATTGGGGAAATTCGAGCTACTCTAATAACTAGCTCTTTGGTGTCCTTTTATTTTAAAATTAATGATATGTTTAATAAAAGTCAAATAGAAAAATTATCGAAAACTTTCTTTTTCAAAAAATGTGGCTTTTTGACTCTGAGTTGATTATTAAATTTTAATTATTATACTCAAAAGATTAATACTGGAGATTTCTTTGTTTTGGCAGATGCTATTATATAAATGATAGCGCATATTGTAGTACAACGAGTAAACTAGTAATCAAGACAATTGAATCGATGGAATTCGATGAAGTTTTGCTAGAAGGTGTCGTAATCGGTGGTTCAGTAGTAGTTAGCACATTTAATGTACCACACTGTGCAATAGTAATATCATCGAAAGCAACAGCTATACGTGTTGGTCGTCGTTGAGTAATAGAAAAATAGACTGCTTGTCTACAGGCATTAGGAATGAAAGACTTGACGACTAATTGCCATCCTAAACTATTGTCTATTTCAATTGACCAAATATTTTCTGTTTCACAACCACGAACAGAAACATCGATCTTCGTATTATTTTCATTTGATTGAACATTAGTCGAATTTACAAAATAGGCAAATCTAATACACATATCTCTATTTGTTTCTATCAAAGGCGTTTTAAATTGTCCACTAGTCAATATTGATGACGTCTGTGCAGAACGTGACCAATAATAAAAATCCTCACCACTCCAGCCTGTTGTTTGTCTTGGACCAAGCTCTCGATCATTGATATTATTTGGCGATTGTATGGTAAAATTCAGGGCTGATTGGGGGCGAAGATCAGTATAATCATTTTGTATACCACATGTTGAATACATTGAAGAGTCAAAATCGCAGGCAAATTCAATATTTGAAATAGCAGAAAAATACTTTTGGGGATATTGGCACGAGCTAACAGAAATAGAATCGATTGCAAATGAACTATTTACTTGATATTCAGAATCCATACGAAATAAAAGAGAATAATTCCCGATACGCAACGGAGCATATGCCCAAGACCTTTTTTGAAATATAATTAATTATTTTGTTTCTCTATGAATGTAGTTACTTACCATCGTTGATTTATATAAGTATAGTTTATTGGATCAATAGGCCAAATTTGGTCAACAGACTTTTGATTATCCTCATCTAAGGCTAATACTGTCAATTTACTAGTTTCAAAAGTAACACCGAATCGATAATATTGAAAACTGAGGCAATATATACCATCAGACATTGTGAAATGAAAAGGACGTGTGTTTAAATATCCAGCACCTCCCGATTGTAACGAATCTGAATTATTCAACCACATATAATGACCTAGAACGATCAAGATGAAATGAATGTAGTATCAAGTTTTTAATAATCAGTTCAATCGTTTTTTTTTATGATACCTGTTTTATCTCCAATCGAGTAATCAACATCGGGTGCTTGTATCGTATAATTTTGTGCTTGTTCTGCTTGAACCATTGACCAACTGTAAGAATAGTTAGAAAGAGAAAGTAACTCGGGACAAAACGTTTTATCGAAATCACAATCGAACATCGTTTTGATCGGTGGTATAGGTTGCGAACTATGAGATAGGTCAACTGATATGTCATCCAGATCTAATGAACTTGTAATATTGGTAAATAAAATAAAAGGAACGAAACGATTAGCATATGGCATTTCTACAGAAGCATGACGCCATTGTGGATTATCGAAATTAAATCCAATAATGCCTACTGGAATTCGAGCTTGTAAATCATCACCTTGCGCAAGTTCTAACTTGTAATAAACTCCACCTGGTCCTGAATAGATCCAATTTGAAAACCATGCTGTTAAGTTCGATGATGTATTTATCCAATCTCTTGTACGAAGTGTCGTAGTAAAAGGTTGTAATACTGAAGAATTCGTGTACGTTATGTAATGACCAGACAAATTTCCATAAGTATGATCAGCATGTGATGAAACATTCTCGACAATCCAATAAGAATCAAATAGAAAATGTTCACATGATTCTTCAAAATCACAGTCAAAAAGTTGTTGCGATTGTGATGTTGATATTAAACAAGAACTAAGCAATAGAATAATGGGTAACATACCTGTACATATGTATACATGGAAAGAATAAAGTATCATATAAAAATGCGACTGATAAGACAATTTAACTCCTTATCTTGTCTAATAACAAAATTACAGACTTTATCAATGATGTAATGTAATTACCTAGTAACCTCTCATAAACAAAACATTATTCAAGTCAATATGATCCTATGTTTAAAATCGACAATTACTCATCTAATGTTTATTTGTTGCAAATATGTTTCAATCATAACATTTTGACTTTCATCTAATAAATTCGTATTTTCTGTTTGTCGAATTCGAAGCAAAACATAAACTTAAGTTTCCACTGTTGTGGCAAGTGCTGGCTTTTGAGAGCTGAGTCTTCGTTTCTTGTCTCTTCTAATCTGTTGAACAAATACATCTCAATTCATGATTCTTTTCTTCTTAAATTTAGAAGAAACTGCAACAAGTCCAACAGATAACATCAATAAATCTAAGATTTGTAAATAAAGAAAATCATTTGAAAATTGAGGGTATCTATAAAAGAAACCTTGAGCACTATACATAATTAAGGTATCGAAATGTCAACAAAATACACAGGATCACATTCTTACTTTTACCAAGTCTCAACAGGCAATCATAGAGAACTAACTCATAAACCAAACTCTATGATACATTGCTCTATTCAAGGTATTCGACATAAAAACATATGACAGTTATGAATTGAAATTTTTAGAGCATTCATCGATCTACAAATGTTATTAGCAATGTTTCAAATCCAAAAATCTTCGATGTGTAACCTCCGATAGTAAACAACTATTTTGTTAAAAATCTAATGAACATAATATAAATGTGTAGTAGACAAGCAGCAATGGATTTTTCACACAAATGAATAATTTTTGTGTCACTCAGTCAATTTTCATTGCTTCATTTGATGCGATTACCATACTTATTGAAATCTAAATAAAATCCTTAAAAGTAACAGACCTCGCAATCAAAATTCCAGATTTTTCAGTTCAGTGTATAGTACAAAAAATGTTTTTTTTCTGACATTAAAGATCAAGTTTTTCTGCATCTTTATTCTCTAGTAAAGACCTTTGGAGTGAACTTTTCGTTTCACATAAGTAATCCTAACATGAGAAGCATTCGGTTGAAATTGATCCTGTGCAACTGAATTAAAAATCTAGCAAGGCAATATTGACGAGTTCCATTTACGACTCTTTTTGTAGCATAATAACATATCTATTAGATGAAATCAGATAAAAATTTCTCGTATATATCACTGAATCGATATATCATGTTGTGTTTTAACTGTAACTGAAAGACTTGAACAAAAAAATCAACATATATATATAGCGGACAAAAAAAGAATATAAAAAGTTAATCTGAGTTTTTTTCGTTGATTATAAATGGATGTTGAAAACAACTTTGTGTTTGAAAAAGATTGCTAAACAATTGTTTATGATCTTGTAAAGTTTTTTGTACATCATTCGACGCTGAATGACAATTAAAGGTATAAATTTCGTAAAGATATTCAAATAAACGACTCCATTGACTTAAGTCAGATGCATAGAATTGTTCAATATGATCGATAAATAACTAGAAAAGAAGAAGAAAACAAAAGTTTGCCTTCTTTGTCTATTGAATAAAAACTATTAATTAATTTTTTACTTTTATTTGTGCTCCAAATAACAGAATAGGATTTGATACATTTGGTAATGTAAAACGGCAAACATCTGATAAATATCCAAGAAACAAAGTTTGTTGTCTTTTTATAAATTCTTTTATATCAGTTTCGGTGTCTTCACCTTGAAAATAAGATAAAATATCTTCGAAATCAACAAATTCATTAATAAAACCAACTGGTCTTTCATGAAATGTTTTTGTTAAAATATCATAATGACATTTTAATTGTTTCAAATAATTAAAACGATTTAAATTTGAAATATTCTTTTGTCGAACTAATGCACGAATATAAGAAAACTTTTTCAGTTGTTTTTCATATTCATTTATGGATAATCGATCATACAAACATAATAAGCATTGACATGACCTTATGCCATATTGACCAAGTTGTTTCGTACGTTCATTAATCGATGATATCCATAATGGACAATAGGATATTGTTAATTCATCACCTTGTCGAACATTTGATGAGCATACGTATATAAATAAATAATCACCAATTAAATACCATAAACAATTAGGCAAACACGAGTGATTCAACATTGAACCGATTTGATACCAACCGTTTGTTGATTGAGATTTGAATGGATTTTGTTGCTGAGTTTCAAATAAAATTCGCCAAGGGATATAAGGTAATGGTGGTGGCAATTGTCTGAAAAAAATAAAATATTTATTATATTATCATCGATATTTATTGAGATATGCTGAATGAAAATAATGCTATAATATAGCAACATGTTGTGTATTGGCGCTATTGTTCAGTTCATGCGTACATGTTGTGAAAGCGAAATCAATTCTGATCCACTTCATACATTGTACTTAGAGTAAATCAGTAGACATAGATAAAAACTGAAAGTATGAGTTGAGCTCCCTATAATTGAAACTATTTGACAGCGGTTGACTAATTTTTTTATGGATGTTTCTTTATTTGATGCTTTCATTTTTCACGTTTTTCTCTATTTTCTTCACTCTTGAATGTATTGGTCATATGTAGGAGAAGTCGGAGAATGCTATTTAGTTCAGTAGCATTATTGCTCATTTTTTATGTGATTCATCGATGTTTTCTTTGTAATCTATATAAAATGCTTACTTGATAAATGGCTTTTTCCATAGTTTTTTTTCTGCTGCAATTTTTTCATAGTTTTCTAACAAATCTGAAATAACATCATGATTTTCGTGTTGTTCATTGATATTTTTAACAATATGCTTTGCTAGCCATTGCCGAATGGGTTGCATTAATTTAATTTTATCAAAAGTTGTCCATGTGGGACCACCAATTAATAGTTGTTTCTCAATTTCATTTAATAAACGTAACGTATCATTTGTACAATATTCAATTTTGGATTTCTTTTGCCAATAATTTATTGAATGACAGTATTCTTCAGCAATAACTCTATTATCAATACTTGCAAATGGTTGTTCAACAATCAATAATGTTCCTGGTTTAAGATCTTTTAATGCATAGACACCATAAGAACCATGTGGATATCCATTTTTGCTTAATTCATGTGTCTATAAAACGCAAAATAGAGTCTATGTGGTTTTTATTTTTGTAAATTTGTGAATTATTTACTTGGCAAGGTCGAATTTCAAATAAATCATTTCTTTCATATTTAGCATGATGATGAGATAAATCAACAAACATCATTTGCGATTTACTAGTGACTTGTTCATCTAACATTTCTTGAAGATCATACCGGCCTCTTGTAGCTTCAACTTTTAAGCGTATCACCTCGTTTTCAAGTGTAGCCATAGATGCTGGGTTTTCTTTTCCACATAAACCAACACCAAATCTATGGGATTTTAATAACATTTCGACTTTATCAAATAAACCTAAATAAAGATGCGCACTTATGCAACGAAATATAAGTTTGCTAGTTGCTGCTGCTGGTGATTCAAGAAAATGAGATAGCCCGTGAAACGAAAAAAGAATGCCAGTATCAGCTAAAGCTAAAGCAGCATGACCTTCACGTAGATAACAAGCAGATCGATTGGATAAAAGACGAAGGCGGTGTTGTTCACGTTCATCAGTTTTTGGACCTACTAAACAAATAGAAATAAACAATAAAAAACAAACAAAATTCACATACAGCACAAAATCTATTTTAAAGCGCTGTCCCTGGTGAATTAATATGCAAAAGTTGATGAAACTACTAACATTGTAAAAGACTGTGTGATTTAATAGAAGACTTGTGTATATTCATCCTTACCATATTCGATTCAAACGAAAGATCTGATCGTTAAACTAAAATAGTATGCAAAATAAACTGCTGACGAGATGCCGTTCCTAATTTCAAGATATTGATCGTGTATATATGTTATTTGTTGATAATTAAGAAATTTTCATCATTATTCAAAAGAGTACACCAATTTAAATGAACGAAACCCATAATAGTCATTGTTCTATAATTTACGTGCCAGTAGACGTTTAATTTTTCCTTCTATAAAAATTACTCTTATCTATCTGTGAAATATACTTAAGGTAACTCGATAAATTCTAACCAAACATTGACGAGAAATGAAACAAACTAATTGAAATCCTCTAGTATTATCACATGATATTTATTTTTAAAACGTTTGTCGAAACTGAAATATGATCAATATTCTCGATTTATAATGAACGAGTTTCCATGACCAGATAATAATTCTATCTGTTCATTTTTTATTTTGAAACAAAATTAACTATTTAAAAGATAGATAGAAGAAATGTACTAAATCGATTATCTATCGATATTCTGAATTATAAAAATAAATCGTTGAACATACTTGATTGTCCTTTTAACATTAATTCTTTTTCTTGATGTTCATCAAGTTGTCCTAATGCAAACGAATAAAATTCGATTGCACCAAGATTATCATCAACTTGATAACAAGCATTTCCCATTTGTCTCAATTGTTCAACGTTAAATTTATTACTTGTTGAGCATCGTGTTTCAAAATCAATCATTAACAAATGTGTATTTGGTGATTCACAACGTAATGAAATATCACCATCGTAACATGTTTTTAACCATGGATCTAATATTACAATACATGAATTCATGGGTAATAAATTTGTTAAACGTTTTTGTATATAGTCATATGATTTAATTTGTCTTGTGTCAATAATAGGTGACCAGTTATAAATTGATAAACGAAGACAATCAGAATTTTCATCTTGTACAATAACATGAACAGCTAAACGAGTCCATATAGGTGCTGAGATAATTTTAACTGGTAAACGACAATTTACATGAATATGATTTATACGAAGAAGATTAATTTTCAATTGTTTTGAAACTTCCATACGATCCATCTAATATGAAAAAAATCAAAACGAATTTTATTTTTTGATCTGTTTAACCTGTTCAGAAAATGGATCAGAAACTAATGGAATTATTCGATATTTCATTTGTGAATCAAGATTATTTTTAATAAATATCGATGTTAAATTATCAAATGATTTTGATATTTGATTAATAAATAAATCATGTTTATTAAGTATAATTGACTTAGCTATTGGTTTTGAATATATTTCATGATTGTTTTCGTCTAATTCATTTATTTGTAATAATTTTGATAAAATATTCGAATAATCTAATTTAAAACGATGTTTACATTGTGCAGTAGGTAAGATTGAAGAAGAACTTTTTAATTTAGATTGTTGAAGATTTCTAAGTTTTTCTGTTAAACGATTTTGCCAATGTGATGGACAATTTCTATTTGAACAACATACTGTTGAATCCTGTTCATCGGCTATACCAACAAGAGTTGTAGAAGATAAAGCTATAGATCGTTTTAGTTGTCTTCGTGATGTAGTCATGTTTGATGAATGTAAATAGATGTATGTTTTTCAATCTAAAATAAAATTATTAAACAGCCAATCGTTAAAGAATATATTTTTAGTCGGTTTATACGCAGGCGACATCATTTGAAAAAAATATTTGATTTTGGGCGTAGCTTGTTCAAATGTGCGATGATTTCTTTACAGACATACTTGAAATTTACTTTTTCATGCTCTTTCTTTTTATTATTGGCAAATATTTCAAAAGGTCTGTTGTTGCTTCTGTTCGAAATTACACTTGACGATAATGTTAGAAACATAAGAAGACATATCCATACATTTTGATTTCATCAAGTTTTCTTTTTAGTATAATATATAGATGTTTTAATTAAACAAAAAAAAAAGAGAGGAGAGACGAAGAAATATTTCGAGATTTAGTTAAGGTAAAGAAAAAGAATGCAGCAACGAAGTCAACTTACAATACAAGACATAATCGATGATGTCAGTTTTTATGCCCATAAATCTCAGATTGATTAAAAGGATTAAAAGAATACGAATAATTCATCTCTCTATATATATGCATATGTTTATTTTAGTTACGTATGACGTCAACCACAGCACACCACACAGTAAAACCGAAATCACTCACACTTCTTGAATTATGTCAAACAATCAATGATATTCGTCATACATCATCACGAAGTACTGCACAAATTTTAACACGCCGCCTTTATCTTCACCCATTAACAATTAATTCTAATGCAAAACAACATTCAGCAAAAATAATCAATAACAATTTACTTCAAATTGAACAAATAACTCAAGCAAATTTAGAAAAAAGAAATTCGCCACGAAAACAAAAGCCATATCGTGGCCTTGCAATTCTTTCATCATCATTGCCATTAACAGCGCGCACAAATACAAAACAAAATGCATCAATCATAAATGATAGTTGCATTGATTTTGAAGCGAGTTCAACAACAATTTCAACGAGTCGTGTTAGTTTACCAGCAACTTATCGAAGTATGGCATCATTATCGAATCGAATTAATTTACCGCCAATTACTAAATGCGCACCATCATTATCATCATCAAGTAAGCATAGCATATCTACTCGATCATCATACATTTCAAGTCATCAAAAACCTATTGTGAATCAGAATGATCCGTGGGAAAAAGTTGATGTATGGATTCATTTAGCTCGTACATTACAAAAACCAACGCCAAAAGATCCACCAACCACTCCACTTGATCCTTTATTTGATTTAGATTTCGATCATATTCAAGATCAAAATAAAGAATACGAAGAACAACGACGCCAACAGCAGCAACAACAACAACAACAACAGAATTTTAATTTTATACATGAAATTAAAATATACAAACGAAATCCTACTAATGATTCAGTTATTAATGACAGCGATACCGATAAAGAGGACTGATTCACTAGATTTTTTTTCGATCATATAAATATAAATATGATGTCAATTGTACAAATAGAATAAAAAATATTTCGAATTTGTTGCAATTAGTCTATTTGAACTTTTCAATTGAATTTATTCCATTTGTAATACAGTCAATAGAATACTTTCATGAAATAGAAATCATAGAATCAATTTTACCAATCATTGGATCAGCATAAGGCAATAACAAACAGAACGACAATCACCTGAAGCACTTCTTGTGAAGAATAATATTCTGGCTGTGTACTTAAATGAAGAATATTGATTTTCTTTCTCTAGGATTCGTTAGTTTCTTCTTTTTTTTTATTATGAAAAATGCTTTCTCTATACTTGGATTAGTACGAATGTCAAAACATCATTTGATATGTAGCCGATGAAATATTTTAAATGTAAATGAGATTATTCGAGGAATAATATATTTTTATAGAGTGACAAAATCTGTCGGTTGCATGTTTAAGAGACGTCCTTATTCGTATCGGACAGCCTTATCCACTAATCGTTTTTGGGAGCGTCGAATGTATTAAATGAAACTAGCAGAAGATAAATTTCAAGTGAATTTTCGAGTACATCTCATTGAATACTACTCTAAAATAAGAGCCACTTGCAGACTCGTTTTTGAGAAAACACAGAGAAGATTGCCCAAAACGAACTTGTAGATGCCAAGTAAAAATCACCGTAACAAGTATCTAATAATAGAAGAACAGCAATCAATTCTCTATACAATATTTTAATTACGATTAAATTTCAAATCAGTACTTGGTATTACTACATCATACAGACTCCATCTTAAAACACGACTCGCCATCAAGAATACAGATTGATTCTATTCCTCTTTTATACATTATACATCGAATATTATTTTTCATTGAGCAAAATTCAATTATCAATCTAGTTAATTCATAAGTATTAAATTAACAAGTCTTCATGCATATTCTTATAGCTAAAAAACGAATAACCAGCTTCTGTCAATAAGAAAGTAAATACCATTTCTTTGCTTCTTATCCGTTTTCTATTTTGCTTTTTTTAAACTCTATCCGTTCAGCTGAAAAAGCATCTTTTCAGATATGATTACAATATATAAACGTTTGGAATAAGAGAATGAACCAAAAAATAAAAATAGTATCTGTCAAAAGAAAAAGGTGTGCTTTTTCGTTGTTCTACTGTTGTTGGCATTCGGGTGGTTGATCACTACCTCCAGTGCCAGATTGCTTTTTTCCTCTAGTTTTCTATTTTAAATAAAAAAAGACATCTTCACGATTGAAAACTTTAATGAATACGAACACCCCCGGAACCATGTTTACCACCACTTGCATGATGATGATGATGACTACTGTGGGTTTCATGATCTTCTTTGTCATCTTCGTCTTGATCATCATCGTCGTCGTCGTCATCTTCATCATTGTCTTCTTCTGCATCATACTTCATTAATATACGAAAACAAAAACAACATACTTTTAACACAATTCAAGTTATGTCTTACATTTTCATCTTCTCCATCGTCAACTTCACCGGTATAATAAAGTACAGCTTTTGGTATAATTGAATCTCGAAGCAAATGGCCCATTTCAAAATCAGCTGCTAACATTCTTACTTCGTCAGTATCCTCACCTCCAGCATCAGAACCTTCGGGTGCTTTAACAAAAACAGAACAACAAAAGAATCTCTTTCCTAGCAATAAGTTCAATTGAATATACCATTTGGTGGTGAAAAGAAATTGAAAAATGAATCTGTTTGTACTTCTTTGGTAACAACACGAACAGTGCCACGATTTTTATGTTTTTGTTTTTTTTTAATTGTTTTTACTGTAACATTTTTTCCTTTATTCCATTGAATTTGGCAACCTATTGATTTAACTATTTCGGGTCCTTCATATTGTAATGGATTATGTTCATCGATTCCCATGCGAAGTTCATATGATTTTGTCAGTATTGTATTAGTGAAATACTCATTTGGTGTAAATTCGAATTCAATAGTGAAACCTTTTTGTTTAGTTTCATCTTGCATTTTCAAACGAATATCAACGAGATGCTTAAGAATTTCATCATCGTGTTCCTTAATAGAAGGCAAGAACAATGCAATGGAATCCATCAAATATTATTTTCTTTTTTACTTTGATTAATTCCGATATAACATCAGAATTTTTTAATACTAGTGACCAAAATTCTGGAATACCAACTACCTTATCTAAAAATAAAAATTCAGAATTCATTAGTTTTTCATAGAGAGTTAGAAGACTTCTATCAAAAGAAAAATGAATATTGAAAGAAAGAATTTTTAATCTACAACTTCTACCTACAAGTACTACAATGCGGTTCCTTCTTAAATATTCATAAGATCGTAAACCCTGACTATATAGAAAGTTGTAGATCAAATGTCATCGTGTGGTAAAATTCTACGAACTCAAGACTACTTCTAATTCTATAATGTCTTATAATGCTCATTAATCATCTAAGCTTTTTTCATTATTGGACACAGTCACTTCATAGAATATCTTGTATTATTAACATGAAAAATGATCTGCTCTCGTTTCGATACATATTCAAATCGTTGTCCATAAATAGGTTAAACATTAGATTTTGAGTTAAACACATTTCATCAATGGTAATTGATTAAAATTTACTTTGTCAGAATCATTCAAAATAGATAATCAAAAGAAAAATTTACAAAAGATATTTTACGAAAATAGTCGATTTATCTTGAAATCTAATACGTCATGAATGTTAACGAATTCTTGTATCATATTGATAAAGATATTATTGTTCTGTCTAAAAACACTTCTTGCAAGGTCATGACAATCTAGAACAATACATCCAGTTTCGTTGTTTTTGTTATTCTTGCAAGTGTCAATAGTATACATATCTCATTGAGCCTATATAGAAAAACTAACCTCCTTTATTTTCATCTTCAGCTGGCTTTGTTGTTTCTTCGTCATTCTATAAATCCACATGTTAATATTGCAAGAAACAAATGATCATACATACATCTTCTCCATCAAATGCACATTTAGCTTCGGTGTCTGTTGGTTCATATATACCTTTAATAATATTGCAACGCTGAATAAACAAAAAAAAAGTAATCAAAGTAGAATAAATAAGATAGACTTTGCCATGACATACATTTTCATAAAGTTGTTGATATTTGATCAAATAACGACATTCTAATGCATGGACTTCTTCAAAAAACTTAGCTTCTATGTTATGATGTTCAAGTTGAAGGTTTCGAAGGGCGTTTACACGACGTAATACTTCAGCTGGTAAACTAAATAAAAAATAACAGAAACATCGAGTAAAAGAAAGAAAAACAAAAGTACCTTCCACTATAGAAAGCGTCATCATCATTGATTGAATCAATTTGTTGTTGAGTACTTTCAGCATTCCTTGTTGCTAATCCAGCAGTTTCTGACGATGCTAGTTGTTCAATATGTTTTTTATCCATTTCTTCTTGTTCTTGGATTTTGTACAAAAAGCAAATCGATGATATTATCTATCTATCTATCTATGCTGCGCAATTCATACCAAACCAGTATTGACCAATCGGAAATCAATATCTATAATAATCATTATTATGAAGTAGTTTTCTATTTTTTCCATTAAAGTAAATGCTTAATTTGAATATTTATATTTAAATGAAAAATAATTTTTCAGAACAAAAACATGTAGCGACATCATATTGGAGTACTTGAATCTTTACATATTGGACGAGTGAGATTTATTTATAAGAAGGTTTTATTTTTCGAGAACTATGTCAACTTTCGATCATATTGAAAATAAATTTTCATCAGGCATTGATAATGAAGAAACTGCATTATCAACATATGAAAACGAGTGTGAAAAAATGCTCCATGAAAATTTATCTAATGGGCAAGATTACTATTCACAAAAATTATTTATTGCATTTCAAACTGCAGCAACGAATGTTACAAAAATGTTTCGTGGTAAAATAAAAAAAATATAAAGAGAAATCATTTTCATCTTTTTGTCTTTTTAAAAGAACGCTCGAATGGGACAAATAACTGGAATACTTTTCATGCAGCAGCTGAATCTGTTACACTTCTTTATAAAGGTAGTTATATTTTTGTTTTAATTCACAATGGCTTTTCAGTAATTGATCTAACAGAAAATTGTGATCTCCGCTCTGATGATACAATTAACATATGTGAACTGTATGATTACGTCTTTCGGGGAGCAAAAGTCTGCATAATAAAGTTATGAAATCAATTTTTTGGATTCCGAACGATCGTAAGAGACCTAGAAAATTGCTGTACTCGAACACAATATTCTAACTTAAAATATAATGAGATTCATAATTGAAGTATTTGAACTCTACGAAAAGAAAGCAGTGTGATATTGTAAGTATGCTAACGAGGCAACAACTTATCCATCAATTGAATTCATAATGAAATATATGAGGATATTTAGGTAAGAATAAAAATACCTAAGCATGAAGCCATACTTAACATTTCATTTGGAACTTAATCAATTGAGATTTATCTTGTAGTTTTTTTCTCCTAGATAAACATATCAAACTCTGGTATCTTATTTACTAGGAATTAGTTGAAAACAATATTGAACTAATACAATACTGAATTTGAAACTAAACTCTATTTTTGTTGCCTATCTATAGTAGACGACTATTTGTTCTGGATACAATAACTCAACAGGCGAATATTCTTGTTAGCTAGTATTTTTTCGAATATCTCTAATCTTACCGAGACATTCTGGTCAAGCGAATGGTACTCAAAATTCAATTAGTTTTCTCTTCCATAGATCCACGTTCTCGTATATTTGAGATTTGATAGGATGTTTAAATTTTATTTAACAACTTTTGTTTGTAAATCTGTTTTATTTTTTAGAAAGTCTTGATACTTTAAAGGATGCTATTCAACTCGGTATTATCAATGGTGAACAGCATAAAACTAAAGAGGTTTTACGTTGGACTCGTCGTAAACAACATCGTCATATACGAAGTCAAGAAATTTCTGATTATCTAGTTGATCGTTCACCTTACCTCTCTGCATGTCCAACAGATATCGGTAGTACAAACACAGGTACTATGAATCAATTTCCAATTGTCGATGATTTACATACATTTCGACAAGCACTTGTTATGGATGGTAAAGGGTTGTTTTTGTTTTAGAGTCAACTTTTATTTTCGTTATTAGATGCTGGCAATGCACATCAGATTGGTGCATCATCAGATTGTCATTCTGAACAGCTTGAAAGTTTTGTTCGGCAACAAGTTGCGAATCAATTAGCACGTAAACGTGATTTTCATTCGACAGATTTATCTATAAACGACTTTCAGAAGTTGAAACGTGCACGACATATGTAACAAAGAAAAGTAAATGATAACTGCTCTCTTATCTTCATGTTTGTTTTTCTCTCAGTTGTATTTGGGTATGTGTTTTTACTTGTTAAGCACACCTCATTTTCTGTTATAAATCAAATGTTGATTGTGTTCTATTTTTGAAAATAGAATTTACAAAAAATAGGAAGCAAATGTCTATTTATTTTACTGTAGACAATTAAAATGGCACTCATTTCATTTACATCGTTCATTATTATTTTTCTTATTTTTCTTATTGCCCGACTAAAACCATGGCTTGTAAATTATTTTAAATTAATAAAAAATTATGGACATGTACCGTGTCCACGTTATAGATTACCTATATTGGGTAATTTATTTAGTTTACCATTAAATCCCTATCGTAAGCAACAAATTCGTCAAAATAAAAATATCAAGAAAATATTCTATTTCCTTGTAGGATTCTCTCGAAAACTTGATCAATTTTATGAAGAAAGTAAAACTAACATACTGTATTGTTTATGGCTTGGTACATATCCCCTCGTTGCTTTTTTTCATCCAGTTGGACTTGAGGTTTGTGATTTCATTTAGTTTTTTTTTGTATAACAATACGAGACGATGGATTGATTAAATTATTATTTTAAACAAAATTCGTTAGATTTACTTGTATTTCTCATATACTCTACTTTAGTATGAATAGAGAAACTGAATGTAAATGTCAAGTTGGTCTTTAGTAACGGACTGATCTAAAGTTGTATTCATACCTAAAATATATTTTGTGGTAATTTTTATTTCATGAAGGTCTGCTCAAAAATATAATAAAAATGTTGATCTTTGGTTTTGAAAACGTATGACACTTACATACTTTACTTTAGTAATGAGACTCATTCTTTATCACTCTTGTAGAATTTTAATACAATACTCATGTTGAACAAGCATTACTATCATTATGTTATTACCTACAGAAATAACTAAGAAAAAGTCGAATACTGTTATAGTTCAGCTTTAGATAGTATTGTTCATCCCTTTATAATATAATGTTTCAAACTGATCATAGATTTATTCTAGACTTCAAATTGAATAAAAGTCTGAAATAACATTTTTGTCAAGTAATGTGAATGCTGTATAGTGGTGTAAATTGTTTCTTGCTACGTTTAACTTTCTTGACGATTAGAAGGCGTCATAAGAAAATGAAAAATCAGTACTGATATCTTCGCAGGTGTTGACGAAGTAATGATCAATTTTGTTTGATACTATGTCTGAGAAAGCTTCATTTTGTGTAACATCATTTTGCTAAAAAAAATAGTATCTTAGTCAACAATCACAAAATAGACTTTTTCAAGTTTTCATCATAGGAAAGTATACAATGAAACAATTATTCAGTGTTTATACTCAAGTAAAATCTTAAAAATTGCTCTAAAGTTTCAGACTTGTGATCCGAGAAGAATATGCAACGGTGCGTCTAATGAAACAAGACATTAAAAGGTTGTCAAATTTCTGAACATGGGTTTATTTACAATAAAGACTATCGCAAAACTTTCGCCATACTCAATATTTTGATTAGTGAAAGTTGGTAATGCTTAGATCAGTGACCTCAGTTCGTCCTTCAGTACGATAGTTCACGTATTCATGAATAGGTAAATTCGTTCGTTATTTCATAACAGAACGAGCGAAAAACAACATTCTTTTCACCTGTATGGAAGCGTACTAGTATGCATACAAAAATTATTAGTAAATAATTTGTTTGTTCAGACTCGTATTTTAGGAAGTTATTTTTTTTCTCGAATTATACTTTTATTGTTCAATTTTGAGAAGATGAAATCTTTTTTGGATTTAGATCTTATCAAATACGATTTGAGCATAATGAATTTTTTCATGGCTACTCGACTGATATGTTCAGCGCAGACACTTATTTTAATTTTGAAGAAACACGTTAATTTTAGGTATTTAATTCATTGTTGCTTGACTGCTTCAGCGCAATAGTATGTAGATTACGACTATACAAGCAAAATAATATTTCACATGTTGCTTCAGGATGTAATAAATAGACTAAATCGTAGAGTGTTGTTGAGCATAGAGTAATCTGAATGTGGTGTTTGAGTTCATCCAATACTACATACATTTTCATCCCCGATATTTAAACCGTAACATGCATGCTGCCATAACTAATACTAGCGCTTAATAGTAATACATGCATATTTTAAAGTTTAATAGAACTAAAATAGACTTCGTGATATCGTCGAAAATGAAGTATTGATCGCATACATATCTTTTTTTGTTATTTTAGCATTTTTTTACTGGCTCGAAACATATAACAAAATCACCGGATTATTTATTTCTTCATCCATGGCTTAGAACAGGTTTATTAACAAGGTAAGTTGGAATCGAGAATATATTATTTGAATAATTATATACAAAGTCTAAGAACAAGTCCAATCACGAGATTATATCGAAAACATGAAAATTAATATGAGATAAAAGATTACGTTGATTATTTTTAATATTTTTTTACAGTATTTCTATTCGTTGATATGAAAAGGTTACTCTGTTATCTAGTTTTTATTATTCTCGAGAAAGATGATGAAATTTCTGTTCGATTTGTGACCAAAAATAACCTACAGAGATAGCTATCTATCATGATAAATGACGTTGCTTCTTGCACTATGAAATTATGTTATCTACAAAGATTCAGACAAAAATAATGTTTTAGATTCTCATCTTACAAGTCTTCAAAATATATTTAGTAAAGGCTAATGGCGGAAAACTTCTTAACTGATGCATTCGTTTTGTACCCGGGAGTGTATGAATGTGGCATAATAGCTTATTGAGAAAGTTCCAGATGTGTTTGTTACATCAATCGAATGATAGTCCAACCTTCGCAATATACATTTCATAGTGTTCATATACACCGAGATAGAATCGACCCTTTTATTTCAAAACCAGAGTAAATCATCAAAAAATCTTCAAATTTGCGTAATTAACTATCTGTATTAAAATCTGTCTCTCTACAAAGATTCAGTATTTTTATTATACTTTACGTTTCATGTTGTTTGTAGTTTTTTTCTTGATTCATATTCGAATAAATAATTCTTCATAGTTTTATAAGAGGTCTAAAAATCATTGTTTTCATTTCTGATTCCTAAGAAAAATAAGAAATAACTGATTCGTTTTAGTGCTGGAGCAAAATGGAAGAATCGTCGACGTATTATTACACCTGCATTTCATGATAAAGAACTACTCAATAATTTTGTTGATATCTATAATGAACAATCAGCTGTTTTAGTTCAACGTTTGGCTTCACTTAAATCAGAAAAAGAAGTTAATTTGTATCCATATATTGCATCGTGTGCTCTGGATATTATATGCGGTTAGTTGTTGTGTTTTTAATTTTTGCTTTACTATCCGAATAATTTAGAAGCTGCAATGGGTTTGAATATTGGTGCACAACATGATAAGAATTCGCAGTATGTTGATGCTGTTTTGAAGTAAATAAAAAATCCTTGAAAATGTAAATTTACTTTGAAATAATAATGATAATCATTTTTCCAGATTAACAGATATACTATTGAAACGTCAACGTATGCCATGGTTATGGCCTGATTTAATATTTAAAATTTTACCTCAAGGACGAGCACATGATCGATATTTAAAAATAGTTCACCAATTTACAAAAAGCGTTATCGACGATCGTGCTCAAGCTTTTCATGCTGATGAAATTCGTAATAAACGTTCTGCATTTCTAGGTCAGCTTTCATTCTAAGTTCTTTTTTATTGAAAAATAATATTATCTTCGCTTTAGATTTACTTCTTAAACAAATGCATGATGAGCAATTAACACTTGTCGACATTCAAGAAGAAGTTGATACTTTTATGTTTGAGGTAAAAGGCAATAAAATTTTTCTTATTTCTTCTAAAATTGTTTTGAATATTAATTAGGGACATGATACAACTGCAGCAGCAATTAATTTCACTTGTTTTATGATTGCATCACATCCAGAAGTTCAACAAAAGTTACATGACGAAATCGATCGAATTTTTGGTAGATTCCAAGCGAATATTAATTTTATTCATTTTTTCAAATTAATCTTTAGGAAATGATCATGATCGTCCATCTACAACGGAAGATTTAAATGAATTAAATTATTTAGAATGTGTTATCAAAGAAACACTTCGATTGTTTCCATCAGTTCCATTTATTGCACGTGAAGTACAAGAAGATTTTACTTATAGTAGGTTTATTTCAAATTGTTTTTTTTTTTAATTATTAAAGTCACTTTGTATTTAGATGATTATAAAATATTGCAAGGTTCAACAGCTGTTTTATTTATTTACTATATTCATCGTGATCCAAAACATTTTCCCGATCCTGAACGTTTTGATCCCGATCGTTTTCTACCTGAAAATAGTCACGATCGAGCAGCATATGCTTTTGTACCATTTTCAGCTGGGTCAAGAAATTGTATTGGACAACGATTTGCTTTATTAGAAGAAAAGGCAATGTTATCATCGATATTACGACGATTTAAATTAAAAACTTCTCAAAAACGCGATGAATTAAATCTTTCATTTGAAATCATTCTTCGCTCCGAGCATGGTGCGTTCGTACAAGTCGAACCTCGATTTTAAATCAAAACTAAATTTACAATTTTATTTTTTCTGTATTTTCAAATTTTTGAATATTTTTGATTTGTTTTTAGATAGAATGACTAAAGCTTCGATTGAAATTGATTTTTCTGAAAATATTGAAATAAATCATCCAAAATGTGTACATGGTCCAACATTATTATTTCATTCATCAACATCTAAGTTTTTTGCTTGTTCAGCTTGTCGAGATCGTCAAGAATGTGATATTTTCATTCCATATGACGAAAGAAATGAAAAAGGCTCAAAAAAAATGATTCAACAAAATCAAAGAGAATATGAAAGATTTAAAAAACATATTCAAACATTACAAAAAAAGAGAAAAATCTTTAATAAGAAACTCAATATGTAAGCTATACCATTCGCACAGTTTATTTTCTCATTTATTTGAAACAATCATTGAAAAGAGCACGAATAGATACTAAATATGAAAATACTATTTTAGACAATAGTGATTATTTTTAATAATCGTTTGCAGTACATACATATGTAATAATATTAGAACTTTTGCTTGACGATTAGTTGAAGTCAGCTATTCTCAAAGCATTTAAGAAGAAAAGATTCAAATCGTTTCGGATAGATCCTATCGAGTTCCAAGATAAACGTTTGTTTTCACATATTTTTAAGAATATCAAGAGAAATTTGTTTGTATGCTTAATGTTTGGCGACTGATCAAAAGTTAATACGATTTCTGCTATTCAAAACAGTTCTCATGTAGTATGTCGAGAAAAAGTTCACTTAAGGCTTTGAAAGAAGAAATAAAATCATTTTAGAGAGTATTCTCTTGGTGATCTGACGAGAAAGTTTAGATCTAGATCTCAGTGGCTGAAACTTCATTTCTAGATTTCTAGTTATTTTAGTAGTTTTTCAGAATGCGTGCAAGATATGAAAGGAAATATCTATTGGTAGAAGTATGATCTGACATTCGGTTCCCCTATGAATGTTTTTCAGTTCCAATAAGATGCTAGTTCTAGAAATATTCTTTTTTTAAATGCAGCTTATGTTTCTTCAAATCAGATAAAGAAAAGAAGCTTTTTCTTCAGACTCAATATCTTGAGAGGCACATGTTTATTTTTCTCCTTTCGAATTTTACTAACATTGTGAACGACTAAGGATTCACGAAAAATCAGCTTGACTATTTGAAAATCTTTGTTCTCTGAGTTTTTTCCTCAAAAACCCACATTCGTAATCAGACAAAATTTCATTATTGAGTACACCTAATCTTTAAAGAAAGTAGAACTCTGTTTGTTTGTTCACAACTTCATAACATTCACACCTTCAATTTATCCTACAAAAAATAGTTCAAATAATCATTCTGAGAATAATGTATTTTTCAATGTTTTAACTCGACTGAGTATTGGCTTAGTGAGAAGAACATTACAATAGCTCTTGTTCTTGAATTTTCTATAGCAATTATGATTGTTTAAATAAAATGTTGTATCTTTTTTGTTTTTTAGTTATTATTGTTATACTTGTTCGATATTGTTTTCCGAAAAAAAACAATCCAATCATATCGATCATGAATGTACGGAATCTTTGAATCGGCAACAATTACGACAACCATGTCAATATGTTCTTCAACCACTTGAAAAGAAACGTACTAATGCACAATTTTTCTTTTCTCAAACATTTATCGATTATCTTATCAATGAAATTATTTCAAAAAATTCCTGGGATAGTGTAATTTGTATTGGCTGTCCAACTATTTTCGAAAATCTTCATCGTTCTAGTTCGACAAAAAGTATTCAAACATATCTGCTTGATTATGATTATCGTCTTTGTTCATTTTATTCTACTAAACAAATGCTTATCTATAATATGTTTAATGGACATATATTTTCAAAGAAAAAATATTTTCAAGAAAAATTTCTTAAAACAATTAAAAACTGTTTGATTGTTATTGATCCACCGTTTGGTGGTTTTCATCGTGCATTATCTTATTCAATTGAAAAATTATTTCAATTGTCTGATATTAATCGAGATATAATTCTCTTTAATCCATATTTTCTTGAAAAATGGATTATTGACGCATTTCCAAATTTGAAAATGCTTGATTATAAAATTGAATATTCATCAATATCAACATTAAATTTATGTCGTGGTAGAAAAGGTTCACCTGTTCGTATGTTTACTGATATATCTCGATCAAAATTTCCACCATTAGATGATGTTAATTATAAATATTGTTTCGAATGTGATCTTTATACATTATTAACAAATCAACATTGCTTTGAATGTCAATCATGTACGTCGAAAGATGGTTTACCTTACAAACATTGTTCATTGTGTAAACGTTGTGTTAAAGCTGAAAGAGTACATTGTAATAATTGCAATGTATGTCATTTAGCCAATCAATGTATGACAAATATAAGTAAAAGAAAAAATGAATCGTCAGATGATCAGACGAAAAAAATAAAAGTTTAAATAAAAATCGAAACTGATTAAAATATTCTTTTTTTTTTCTATTTATAATTGATAACAGAGTAATATGGACTGTTTGCTAATTTTCTGCGACTATATCGGCTACCTTGTTGTAATGAAATGATTTATTAGAGAATATGACGATAGGGGAAAACGTTGCGATTTTTAGAGTTTGTCAAATTAATGACATTTTTTTCAGGCACAAATCTTTTTCAGACTGATTTTTATTCAATTCACTAAGGCAATAGTGCTAGATTCATACCTCTTTTCTATACTAAGAGCTACTCATCCAGCAGTGTGTTGTTACATTTATTTCATTACTGAATTCATGATGTTCTACCCATTTAAAATTTCATGTGAAATAAGCTTTACACATCGTGATTAAACTTATCGATTATATGAAATCACTGCGTAAATAAAGCCATTCATTGATTTCAAGCAATTTCGTACTGGAAAGTTTTGAACAATTAAAGGAATTCACTAACAACTCAACTCAGGCCCAGTTCACGATTTCGATTTTTTCGTTTGATTATAAAAATGTCAACTTGGTTTTATCAAAACAATCTCTAATGTAATCAAAACTATTTCAATAATTTAAATCTTTGTTGAATGAAAAACATTTAGAATGAGAAGCATCATGATTTTGTATCGCTGGTGTTTTGTACGAAAATTCTATTTTATTTACATTGTGAAAATATATTAAAAAATAATCACTAGAAACTTTTAAAAAACGATTTGTTTATTCTTTAAAGAGAAACTTTTGAACACATGTGTATTTTTCTTACGATTCGATAACAAAAATATTCTTTCAGTAAGTTAAATACCCGAAAAAGCAGATGTCATTTTGCACACACATTCACAAAAGAAAATCTGCATGTACGAACATGAGAAAAAGTAAATCATTATCTATCTACAAGACACACTTGGACATAAATATGTGAGAATGAAAATAAACTAAAAATTGAAAAAAACGAATCATAAAAACCGGGTGTAAAACACTGTCTCAAAAGCAAGCAAACAAACAGAACTTATTTTTCGATCTCATACTGATATTGATTATAGAATAGGTTTGTCACTTTAAAAAAATTCATCTAAATCGGATCATTGAGATTGTTCAAACATTGGAAGACCATACAAAGAATTCAATCGATTTCCAATTAATATTGATCGTCCATTTGCAGAAATGTCGTTTTCTGAAAGACAATTCCTAATACTGTTGAAATCATATGAGATCAAATAGAAACTGCCTAAAGAAAATAATAATGATAATTTTTTATGTAAATGAAATACTTTTTTATTTTCGTTTATTTATGATATCTAGTTCGTACAAAACTGGTTTACGAGTCAGAGGAAATAAACGCAAAGGAAAAAATTTGTAATTACTATTGAATAAGTTTTTGTTGAACACTCTCTAATAAATAAAAATAGAAAATTTGATAAAACTTGAACTCATATCTACTTATTGAAGTCTAAAAACGGAATACTGGACTATCATCTTATAGAAAGTTTTTAAAAGAACTGAAATTGTTGCAAGATTTATTGTAATTAGGGAGAATAATGAACGAACTTGTTCTTTTTATTATAGAGGCCTCACTAATTACTAGTTGAAAAGTTTACTATTGTTGTGATGCACGTGTCTCTGACGCGAAGCTATTTGAAATTTCAGTGAATTTTATATAGATGTTAATTCAGAAAGAGATTTTTATTTGGACAAGATTTTTTAGTAGATCTGCTAAACTGCTTATTGGAAATTAAATGAAAATAATAATCATGACAAAAAATGAAATTTAAATACGATGACATTTGGTCGTGTCATCATCGGTTTAAATTTTGCAACAGTCAGCTCACATATATTGAATTAAGCAAATCATTTCTGAATATGTAGCTGCGAAACGTTAATGTAGTACAAATAGAGTACATTTATCCATAGGTTTGTTGAAATTCTAAAAACTTTAGCAACTCATTATTTTCAGCAAAGAATATTATCTTCTATATTAGGGTGCACTACTTCATGCCATTTTTATTACTAGAAAACATGAGGAAATTATTATTGAATAACTTATCTTTTATAGATTAATATTTGTTGAGAGCTTTTAAAACGTTTTTTTTTTGTACGAACTACAGGGAGATCTATGCGGAATGATTCACTGCTAGTTTTGAATTTATCATTAGGATTTGTGTCCTACAGCAGCCACAAAAAAAGATTAAAACAGATAGGTTTTTTCGATAAAATTATAGCAACTTTCCTACATTTTATTCATCTTAACTGTTATTCAAGAGAAAATAATTTTGACACAAGATTCTTGATCTGATTTCTGTTGTGACCAAATTACAAATCATGGTTATAACAACTGTTCCAGCAAAAATATTTGCTCTATTTTGATGATCAAAAGGCCAGTTCAAATTTTAATTTAGAGACTTTTGAACTATCCTCACAAAATACTGCGATCGATTCACCTGTTATACACTCATCGCTGGGAGAAGTACCTCTCTTTATCATTATTCTCTTTCTTTCGTTGTCCTCTTTCTCTCTCTCTGTCGCGCACACGTATAAATACCCTCGTTCAATTGCTGTTCATCAGTTATTCTTGACTCAATCTTCTTCTCCTATCATTTTTCACTCTTTTTCGTTGTAATCCTTCCATAGTATCTGAAAGAATAAACCACAAGTAACTCAAAACCACTACAGATACATTCAAAAAGGAATGGATCACTCAAACCAGTATCTTCATAAATAAACGAATCAATTAGCTTACCGGTTTCTGCAGAATCGATTTTGATGCATGAGTGCATGTGTAATAAGGTAAAGAACAAGGAGAAGAAGAAAATGTGTAAAGTTGAAGATAAGTAAGTAAATGAAAGTCCATTTTAACCTAACAGACCTGTGCGTTGTCGTGTCATGCCGGTCGCACTTTTAGTTCTTATTGATAAATCAAAGGATGAATTATTTGTAATCATATTTGTATTAGGCAAAATATTAGCTGAGATTTGTGGCATGACATTTGTTTGAACAAAAAAACGACTTTGTGGATCTGGCGAACGTATAATTTGTTGATAACGACCATTTCTTGATCCATTTTGAGACGGAACCATCTATATCATAAACAAGAATAGATTAATATACAAAACTAATTATTTTTGTTTTAGTTTTAGTCAACAAACATTGCCAAATTTTTCATCAAATATTTGAACAGTTCGTGTAGGACGAACTTCATGTTTTGGTTGTGATTGATGTTGTTGGTTGCTAAAATATTGTTGAAGTGCTTGAGCTGATGCAGTATTATTTGAATGATACCGATTTAAATGGCCATGAGGTAGTTTTGAACCAACATATTGAAGAAGAGAAAGATTTTGTGATAGATCATTTACATCAATATTCGTCTGAAAAAAAGAAGAAAAGAAAAAGAAAAGCACATCTTTTTAATGATAATTCAATAATGGAAAATCAGAGGTCTAGCCTTTTCAGCTAGCTGTATCGATAGATAATAAAATAAAATGACTAGATACGCTTACATAAGAGAACTACAGAAAAAATAAAATATTACTCATTTTGTTTGGCACAAAGAAAATACTATCTATATTATTTATTAACGACGAATCATTAGATGCTTCATTGAACTCAGCGAAACTTAATATATTTCACTATTGTTTTTTTCAATTGAATGATGCACATAAAAAACCTCGAGTCTGAATTATAAAATGTGTAACTATATAGTTTTAAATAATTAATTCTGTTTTACGATTACAAGAGATAATCGAATACTCACTGTGCTTTGGCATTGTCCTTGTAATTGTGTAATTCCATTACTTTTCAATTGCAAGTTAGCCATTGTGCCGGGTGTACCAAATAGCATTCGATGACACATATCAACAATACCTTTATAGTTAAAAATGATTAGCTACAATAATAATTAGTATTCGAAAGTTTTTGTTTTTACCCATTCCTCGAATAAGTGTTTCTCGATGTTTAAGTGATAACATTCGTTCTAACTCTTCAGTTTCATCAATTTCAATAGGTTTTGTTGGATCAGTACAAAGTTGAGTTGTTGGAGTCGACATATGAGCATTCTAAAAGAATAAATTATATATATATATTGACTGATTGATTGAAGATGATCAAAAGTAAAGTATTTACATTTGTAAGACGTTTTAAAGGTGTTCGATTAAATGATGAACTTCTAGATGATTTAATAATGGGTAAAGATCGTTTTGTTGAACTTTCACCGTAGAATTCTTTTGAATTATTTGTTGTTGTGTTCGAAGATGATTTTCCACTTTTAAATGCATTTAATTTATCTTGTTTTTTTTGTAGTTCATCCATTTGGACTCTAAAAACGAAAGAATAAGTTAAATAACTACTTTTTTAGTTAAACGTAAAAATAATTAATTTCGTGAATTACTTTGCTTGTTCAATTCTTGCTTTTGAAGCTGCTGTTTCTGAATAAAGTGTACCTGATTGTGTAAAATATTTCTCATATTTTGGTATTGCTTCAGGTGTTGGATAAATTCTCCTATAATTTCCAATATGATCGTCTTCCCATTTTTCAATTTCTTTTTGCCATCGTTGAGCTAGATCTTCTTGTTCTTCACGATATTTATCTTTTTTATTTATTCGCTGAAATAATCTGTCTTTGACACGTTTCTTTTCTTCTTCTATGAATCGTCGCTTATCTGCAGCTGGCATATTCATCAAAAGTAGAGTATCATATATAAGTGCATCTTTTATTTCACGATCTAATTTAGAGTCTGTTGTGAAACTTGGAGAATGATTTACCTAACAAAAATTTAATTAAATATTTAAGTTTTTCTTTCGCAAAAAATATCTCGCAAAGTGCAGCTATTGTCAATCATCTAAGATCAACACATTCTTTATCTAGTTTTATTGAAACCAATTCTTACTCATCAAATATTATTTATAAATTCAAATTACTATTTGATGAGTAAGAATGTTTCCAACAAAACTAGATAGATAATGGGTTGTTTTGAGATGGCAGACTAAGTCACGAGGATCATGTGTTTTGTATTCATACCTCGAGAACATATGGTTTGAGCTTTCGATCAATTAATATATCAAAACCAAGAATTTCAAAACAAGCACTACCACGATAATGATTTGGAAAACAAGCACGGTAATTATGTTTAAGAATAGGATGCGCTGATATAAGAACTTTTATAATAACATCATCAATTTCTGTCCATAATTTAGCTATATCATAGCCATGTTCAATTAACCAACGATTGATTGTTGTTATTCGACTAGAAGAATTAGACTTAATTTTCAATGTATTCTTATTTTATGTGTTGAGAATTACCGTTTAGTACCGGTATCCTCATCGCGGATAAAATCGTCTGAACGCTTTTGAATAGCGTAATTTGTTAAATGCATAAAGATATCTTTCTAAAAACAAGAAAAGACAAAAAAATAGATGATGAAATATGCTTTTCCATATCCTTTGAAATAAATTCAACATACACAATTGTTAGTTGATGGTTCTTCGTAGTGTTGAGTTGTGAAACGAGCGAGGCCATCTTTATAGACAAATACTCGAAATGGATCACACGATGTTACAGCAACATATACACGTAAATCAAATTTATAACCATCGATTAAAAATGGCTAAAACAATAGAAAATTGTATTTATAAACTGTTTTAAAATTTGTAGGAGACCCATCCGATTATGTAAAACAAAACTTAAATCAAATAATGGTTCACTTGATCCATCATTGCTAGAAATTTGTCTTGGTACTTTTTACGAAAACAAAATAACTAGCACAGAATAGAAAAATCAAGTAATGCAATTAGAGATCAGCGGAGTCGTACATTTTGATTCCTAAACCCGACCCGATTCCGAAAAATTTTTCTTTTCAATTCCGCTTCCAACTCCGACTCCGAAGAAAATTTTTTTTCGATTCCGATTCCAACTCCGACTTCGACGGTAAATTTTTCCGGAATCCGATTCCGACTCCGGAAAAACCCGACCTTTTTTTGCAGCTTAGTGACATCTAATTCATATCAAATGTTTGATATTCTGAAAGGATATACGAGTAAACGAATTACTAAGGAACGAATATCATCAATGCTATCGATAACAACAGTATCTTCTGAAGAATCCACCTGTACAGCTCCTAAACAATTATGTATCGATGTCGACGATACTTTCAATGATTATAATAAAGAGAATATTCTTGATTAGTCTATTTTTTTTATACTAGTGGTTAATGTCAATATTTTTCTTGTGCCATTTTTTTGCTTAAGATTTATTTATTATAAGTTAAAATTAGCATATCTTTGTTTATTATACAATATACTCATGAATAAACGTCTATCTAAGTGAAAGTCAGATGATGCGATCTTTGTTGTAATATAGCTCAAAAATTAACTCACAAAAAATTTATTTCATCTTCTACTACTTTAGCTTCGTTACAGTAGAAATCGAATTTCGGAGTCCAGCGCCATTTTTTACTCCGACTCCGACTCCGGAAAATATTTTTTCACGATTCCGATTTCAAGTCCGGCTCCTAAATTTTTTTTCTTTTCATTCCGATTCCGACTTCGACGGAGTCGGAGTCGGAATCGGGTTTCGGACTCCTGTGCAGTACACTAAATGCAATAGAATGTTTCTGTTAAGAGATATGAACAATGATATATTGGCATCGAGCGTAAATAAGAAATATATTTGAAAGATAGTCTTAGGTTGAGTCTCAAAATATTGGTCTTGAATTCGATTACAGGCAAATCAATCTGTAATGATCATTCATGCTTATATTAACTGAATTTTCAAACACAGAGCTTTGCTGTTTCTATTGCACAGAAACATAAAAAGCTTCGAAATAAACTTGCATTTTTCAATTCATCTAATTTCATGATAATTAGGGCAACATGATTTTCAGTAAATCACATCGATTTTGAAAGTTTTCAAAGCCTAGAAATCATTTTTAAACATAAATCTAAAACAGCTTGCAGTTACCATTTAGAAAATAATTAGCATATGCTTTGATTGAAATATGTTATTATGTAAAGCTCCAGTTTTTCGAGAACTCTATCAATAATAGAGAATCTCTTCTCTTATCTGTAAGCGTCGAGATACGATTAGAATAATCACGAAAATGAAAGTAAAAAATAACTATCCAACTGCAGCACAATGTGAATGATACTATCTGAAAATATTTTGTAGGCTAAATGAAATTATACATAAATAGACTGACAACTATTTAACACTTATTCAGAGATGACTAAAACCAATGGTCAAATAATAAACAACTATTTCATTTTTTTTTCAAATTTCTTCCTATGTTCACATAAATCTATTTTACTTAATTCAGAAGAATGCTGAATAGAAAATAAATGTCTTTCTTTCATACATACCCGATTCACGTATACTTGAACAACAAAATTGTCAGTTCTAAATAATGATAATAATAATAATCAATAAATTTGATCAATTATTTATCTTACGGCTTAATATCTCTTCCAGGATTTTTTGTTAAAAATATTCCTCGCCCTTGACAACCAACATCGGGTTTAGAAATAAATGTTTTGCCTTTTTTCTCGGCACAATATTTAGAAAAATCACTATAACTATATAAACAATGACGAATTGAAAACAAAGACATGAAAAAATTGTGATACAATCAAATTAATAACGTACTCAGCTGGAAGACACCAAGCTCTGGGGTAAAAGCCGTATTCTTTTGGAAAGGTTTTATACATCCTTGACATATTTCTTGTTAAAGAATCTTTTCGACATATTTCACTCATACCAGGAAAATGATTTATTTTCTACGAATATAATAGTGCAAAACACTGATATTTCATAAAATATAATTTCTAACCTGCCATTTTTTCATTTGTGCCACTCTTTCAATTCCAACACTTGTGTCAGTCCAATAAACATTCCAGTCATCTTCATCCGAAACTTCACGAAAATTAAGACGTTTTGCTGCTCGTCGTACACATTCATATTTACACATAGATACACAAATAAAATAGAGTCTAGACAAACATTCCAAAATAAATAATTACTAAATAAAATATTAATGAACAAAAACCTTTTTCGTTTCTTTTTTTCTATGTGTTTTTTATCATTATTAATTACACCTGATGCCGATGATTCGAGAACTCTTGATAAAATTCTTCGGTCATCATCTGATTCTCCTGGCTCTTCTGTAAAGCGATTTAAAAAAAGCAAAATTTGATATTCATCAAACAACTAAAATAGTTTACCATAATATTCAGGTAGTGGCGCTTGAAAACTAATAGTATCTTCATCATCTTTAAGTGTTAATTCGTTGATTCTATTCATTGTTGATTTTCCTAATTTTGTTGATGAAATCTCTTCATCATCTGACGATGATGATGATGATGATAAACCATTACTTGATTCACTTGAACTATTTCGTTTTCGTCGTGATGGAGCGGGCATTTTCCAAATTTTAACAGGTAATAAATATTTGTGCTTTAGTGAGGCAAATGTTTATTTAAGTTTGAACAAAAAATATATAATAATTGATACCGACGACAGTCATTGCATCGAAGAAAAAAATCTTCAAATAAAAATGAATTCGAATCAACCGAAAAAAGAAAACGTTTGATGATTTCAATTTGCCACTCCTGTTATAATAACAGCACTTTTTTTGCTACTCATGAGACGTGCGTCTATTCTCCATTTATGAGTTTGTTCAAGTATCGCACAATAAAAACTCAAATAGAACGAACGAAAAAATAATAAACAAATTCTATTCTAACAACTTTAAGATTATGAAAATATCCATTCTGTTTTGGTTTATAACGTAAAAGAAGAAATTACATAGATCCATCGTTGAGATGAATGAATAATGCAACCAACCAACAAACAAACAAAAATTACGATGGTCTTCAAATCAAAACTTGAATCGTTGTCAAACTCGAAATCTAATCTTATGTTAAGTAAAAATAGAATCTTTTGAAAATCTTACATTCAATATATCAAGATCATAATTTTAATGGCTTCGTTACCTCTACTACTGAATAATTAAAAAAAGGACATCCAACATTTTTGTCATTCCTGGTTAATATAAAACATTAGTAGATGGTTATTTTTGTTAACAGAACGTTTCTAACTAAAATATATTTACATACATTTTCAGAAGAAGAGAAACAAGAGTGTTTTTAGTATGTAAATAGAACATTTAGTTACCATTTTTCTCTGTATTTGTTCGAGTTTATTTGCTTAGCGACTACCTGTAAAATGTTCGCAATATTCAGAGACATCTATCAGGTTTTTAGCATAGGTTTAAGACTTCTAAAGTTATTAGTCGTTTTCAATTCTATCTTCACGTATTCAATTGAATTTCGATACTACTCCTAAATTTGACCATAGTAGCATGAGCAATAAGAATTGAAACGTTTCAAAAAAGAATTCTTTTCGATGATCAAACGAGAAATCTTTCATGATTAGAGAAAACTTGGTTGGTCATGTTGTTTTTTTTCTTCTTTACTTTGTCAAGCTATTCGAAACATGACTATAAATGATCTTTTTTTTAATTTCTATAGTGAAATACAAATACAACACAACAAACTTGAAAATAAAATGATTTATAAGTGTTGACTTTTTCTCTCGAGAAAAACGAATGAATGATGCAGGTTAATACGCCTCGAAAACAGTTTTACACGCCTCTCGATTGAAAAGGATTCATTAAAGAAAACAAAGACACCTATCTATTAACGAATGTCAACAAAGATTTAAAAAATATGCTCCTTTGCTTTTGCATTCACAGAAGTTATACTTATTCTTCATTTTGCTTGGTAAACCATTAGAGTCTGAGACATTTCTAATGAAACAACACAGCAGGAGTACGTCATCGTTTACGGCTGTACAAGTATTAAGAATTTATTAATTTGAGTTTGATATCAGCTAAAAACTTCACTTGTCAATATTGACGAGAAATAAATTTTATTTGAACTACCGTCTACAATAGTTTTTAAAGTGGAAAGTCATATTATTTTATTATTTTTGTCTGAATTGTATTTTGAGAATAGATTCCATCGGAGTTATTTATCCATAAAGGAAACTAAGTATATTTGTTACATCGATAGTATGATAGGAGAAGCAATCCAAGAGCATATCATTTGTGTCTTCTCCGCGTTAACGAAACACTTCTATGAAAACTAAATTGTAGCTATAGAGTGAAACGAGATGATCACAATTTCCAATGTATTCATTCGTTAAATTGGTCACAAGTAGACCACTACAACTGTTGCCATCTTTGTCTTGTACGTAGATCATAAAATCATCGTAATCCAAGTGTTTGTTGCCTGCAGAATTTGATTATCAATCGATTCATTACTATATGTTCGTCTTATATTGATATCAAGGTAATTGTTTGAAACCTGTATCTTTAAAATTGGCTAATGGCATCACAGTTTGATTTTTCATAAATGTATCGAATTTTTTAAACAAAACGAACAATCTAAATTATGCATAGATATTCATCGAACTCGAAACATTATCGTTGAAGTAAAAATATACAAAACTGGTTAAGTGTGTCGTACTCGGATGATACGTGAAGGTTCCACAATAAGCTATATGAGCCATGAAGAAATATTAAGAATCCGTAGTTTACATGTAGAATGACACTGCGTTTATGAGACTAAATTTTATTCTATAGAATGTCACAATGTATTTGATCTTATTGCGTAGAAAAAAATCTTTGATTCCTATCTAAAAATTCGATTCGATATTTTCTACTCGTGTTCAATACATCTGTCGAGTTTTGTTCAGATATTTTCAATTTATTTTATAAGATTATTTCTAAAAAGTGTCTTATTCTTATAGCCCTGTCTTAATATTTGAATATGGACGACGAGTCCAGTTTCCTTGTCCACGTTTCAACAATGTTCTTATTTTTTGATAATAAAAATTGACAAAAGATAGACGTCGGCGAGTTCGATCATAATTATCCACTAGTTTTTGTGTAAGAGTTTGAAGAATAAGTGACGATATGGTTGCGCTGAGAATCTTGTTTTTGTCTTCTAGAAGTGATTGGTTTGATTGAATAGAAACCTTTAATAATTTGATAGAATATTTTATTTTTAAGAAATATTAATGTTTCTTACTGATGATGATTGAGCAGCATTAGTTCCATGAGTATGCATCCTATAACGAAATTTGGGATTGATTACTCTATTGCGAAAATCATTAGCGTCACCGTCATCGTTCTTAGTAATATTGTGTGGATAAGGAATAATATTACTAGCATTGAAATCAGTCTGTTCATGATCTTTGAATTTTCGACGATACGAAGCTAGCTCATTTTTGCTCGATGAATTTATAATTTGTTCTTGGCCCGGTTGCAAATTAAATTTTTCACTAGCTAATACAAAATTAGTAAAAGAGTAGAAGACAAGAGCGGCAAGCATAGATTTCATGATGATTGTCTGTCGTAAGAAATCAATACAATATGTGACACATTATTCTGTTTTGTCTCACTATCAGTATAAAAAAGTTAATAGTCGATTAATGCAAGCTGTAACGACTTTGATAGAATACTAATGCGTGAGATTCAAAGTGATTTTAAAGGGGCGATTTTGAATCATAAGGAATAAAATACTCGTAGAACTATGATGACGTGTGTTTATGACTAATTCAAAATAATTAATAATATAGAATGTAATATGACGAGAAAAGCATAAGAAATCCTAACTGATGAAGTAATATTTGTTGCGCATACTAGAGAACAATCGTATATGCTTACTTAAGAATAAATATCGACAAATCAAAGATTCTTTTTTATGATATATATATATATATGTACGTACATAAGCAAGGAAATAGAATCGATTCTAAGTGTCCAAATCAAATGTATTAGATGATTCTGAAATTTAAGATATTATTGAAATAGTAAAATTAATTTTTCTTCGAAGAGTGGTGAACTTTTTTATTAGCATACGTTGAGCATACGAATAAAGTATTTTGAAAGGTATTTCATGATATTTTCGCGTTCCTTTATAATACCGAATCAGATATCTGAATGATTTATTCAGCATATCGATTTAAATCGTTCTGTGTTCATATAATTTTAATAGATTTGTATATGTTTTATCATTAGAAACATGTTAATCACTCAACAATTCTGAATAAACAAAGATGAATATCGCACTGGTGATTTAGATTCATTTTAAGAAATCAAAAATGATTTTACTTCTCAGACTCTTAAAAGATACCATATCAAATACAGGAAGAATAATACACAATACGGAAAATCATATTCATCGCTCAGAGCAAAATGTTAGAATTGATATTAATTTCCAAATCAAGTTTTCTAGTTCAATATTTTTGCCAATTTTGGTTACAGCGTTTGATAAATATAAAAAACTTCTACGCAATCAGAAGTATTTTTCAAACATCAAAAGGAAATAATTGATTATAAAAGAAAGCAACATTGAACGATAATAGTTTTCGTACGTTAATACATCAAGAATTAGAATTACAAAGATGATCAAACTTCATGATCATTGTTTCGACTAATACCTGATGTGCATCTGATGGAAAAGGTTTTGAATATTAATTAGTGTCCTCATATGTCTAATCTATGTTTTATTTCCCCGTACATACAATATTCCAATATCATTGTTATCATATGCATACAGTGAATATGTATTTACAATCAATTCGCAACCATCTTAAAATTCAATCATGTCCTATCTGTAAACAAGATTGAAAAATCATATCTAAATATCGAGTTGGGTTACATGAATTTCGGCCCACGGAATTTTCGGGTCGGACTTTCGGACCAATTTTATACAAATTCATTAAACTCGGAGAAAAACGAATTTTTTTGAAAAGGTTTCTAAATATTTTTAGTACCGAGCGAAGCGTCGTAGTGCTGAGCGAAGTGACGTAGTGCCGAGCGAAGCGGCGTTTTTCATTCCATAGAAGAAAAACTAGTTGAAATAAAAAAGCCGAATTTATACCTAATTTACATCTCAACAAATTTCGAAAAATATACCAGCAATAGTGAATTCTACATCTAAAATAAAACTAAAAACTGTGCATCCTTAAGCCAATATTGAGATTACACTAGATTCGTTCGTGCTTGTTGTGGATAAACGATATGTATCTTAAAACGCCATACTATGTTCTATAATAATAGAAGTGCTGTTTTTAACACTATATTACTTCGCTCGGCACTACGACGCTTCGCTCGGTACTAAAAATATCTAGAAACCAATTTTCAAAATAATTCGTTTTTTCTCCGAGTTTAATGAATTTGTATAAAATTGGTCCGAAAGTTCGGCCCGAAAATTCCTTGGGCCGAAATTCCGGTCTCCCGTCGAGTTCCCTAGAAAAGTTTTTTTCTCTAATGCATTTAACAACTAATATTTCAATTTAGTAATCATCGTGCCGATTAATTTTTACTTTTCCACTGTCCTAAACATCTTTAATTTAAGATTAAACAGTTAATTATGTAATATAGTATGTTCGCGTACGCTATAGAAAGACACTTATTTCTTCATTCAATTCGGAATAATAAAGTACAAGATTGATTCATGATGTCTTCGTGATATTTATTGTAGTACTGTTGTTTCTATATTTTGTCAATGTGAAATATAATAGACAATATGGCCAATGAGTGCAAACATACTATTAAGACACAATAAGACAGAAACAGGGCATAGAATCAAAATTTTTCTCCATTGTAGGTTCTCATTGACTATTTCATTAGAATATATTTTTTCATTAAAACACATCCCATACTAATAGTTGTTACGTTATTACGAAAATAGTGAAGACACTTGTTCCGTAGAAATTAAGTCTCATTCAAACTGTAGAAACTATTGTTTGATAGACTTTTTTTAATATTCTACTGAAGTATTATCCAAGAACAACACAGTTTCATAAAATAATTTCCTAAATAATAGAATTTAACAACATACATTGATAGACTCACGTCAGAAGCGTAATAACAAAGAATATTTTCTTGAAGATTTATGACAGCACATGAACTGATTCATAAAGCGATTGTCTTCTCTGTTAATAGAATAAACAATGACAAAGAGTAACTACAATTTACCATTGTTTCTTTTCTATCCATTGATTCGTAATGCAATTGACATGCATTCTCGTATGGCACTGATTTTTGTTGTTCTTAAAATAATCAAGACTATCATGCACAATGATGAAAAGATAACATTGTTTTATGATTCTCATGTACATATGAAGTCATGAGTTAAGCAATATTTTTAACTAAAAAGTGAATAATAAATAATCGTTATACGTATATTCAAAATTATATTATTGAAATAGAATTTGTCACTATGAAATATTGTTTATATTACACCAGCAAAATAAATACAATAGAGAAAAAGAAAATCTCTGAAACTTCTATTCATCATGAAGAAGATTATCCCTTTCAATTTTGTCATCAGTTTTCAAAGTAATGACTTTATATTGATTTCTGGGCGATTGACTTCCTACAGATGTTAATAAACTTTCAGTGAGCACACCATTCTTTGTTGATGATAAATGTGTAACTGTTTGTTTATCTTTGATTGATGTTAAATAATTCTTATCGTTCGTTACGCATCGCTGTTTCATGTCACCAGGTAATGATGATAATACACGAACTGCTGCTACACCATTTGTACGTAAAAGTGAACGTTGATTATATTTTCTTTCTTTTCCGAAGCGATTCTTTTTTTGTTTATAACACAGATTACATAATCGATGAAATATTAAACGACGAAATTCAGCACGAAATCTTACACCACTTATAAAATAAAGAAAAAAATTTACCACATGCATTAAATCAGATGTTATATTCGATATAAGATACATAACAGCTGATGTTTTTACGTATGTATCAAGATTTCGGTATACATTTGCATCACATTTTACTGCTTTCCAACTTTCAATAAAAACACGTAAAAATATGAGTAAATAATAAATAGCATTTGGTAATGTTAAAACAAAAAATGATATTGATATTGTTATTAGCATTATAGTTATCTGAATATTTTGTGATTGAACACGTGTACGATTATTTACCGTTGAAGCAAATTGACTTTTTGACGTTTGTGTAATGCCTGCTGTTGTTTCGTGTAAATGTGTTGCTTCGCGGCGTGCTCGAAATAAAGTAAGAAATATTGCTGCATTTAATATAGATATAACAATAAATGGAATAAAGCACCAAATAAATGCATCGAGAATAAAAACGAGTTTTTCATCTTGTGATGTTTTAAGCCAACAATAGGAATTATTTTTTAATACAGTTCGACTTGCATGTACAGATGCAATCAACATTGAACAACTAATAACAGTTATGACGACAGCATACGCTTTTTTTCGTGATAACAAATCAGATACACGTAATGGTAAACATACAGCAAGGAATTTATCTGCATTCATAGCAGCAATAAGCCATACTAGAAATAAAAATGGCATTGAAAATTTATGAATAAGAAAAACTCAGTAGACCAAAAGAAAACGATTAACAGTATTGATCTATACATAGAAATATATCTGTTTATTATTCGATTTTTGCTTTTGAAGATAATAACAAATAAGCCTCTAGTAACAAATCTCAATTGGTTTTGTATATACACAACATGTAGCTATGTGTGATACAGAGAAAAATGTAGATTCATTTATTTCTATCTAGTACAATGTTTAACTATCTATTCGAGATGTACAGTATTAATTATTAAAAAACTATTATATTGAACAGTGAGCCAGTCAAGTTCATATCCTCAGTTGCATGGAGAAAACACTTCAAATTCATTTGGATTACTTGTTTTAACGGTATATTACAACGATACAGTAGGTCGTCAACTGACATTGTACACTTTCGAGTAGACGAGTAAAATTTGCACTGCTTTCAATCGAACATCAATTAGTTTTCTTTCATATTTGTGTATTTCCTGCGAGTTAACAGGTTTCTAAGAGTGTAAGAAGAATTGAACGTGATTGAATTAACCTTTTTTTACATAATTAAACCGAAATAAAAGATGAAAATGTTTCAAACAACAACAACAACAACAACAACAAGAACAAGAACCATGGATTATATTATTGTTGTCTATCAACATCTTTGAATGCGAAAAACGAAAAAAGAACATCATCAATGTGTGACATTAATATTGTTCTTTCGAATTATTACTTTCTGTTTTTATCAATGTTTCACTATAATTATATTACCAATTTTATCATGAAATATTACAATAAATTCACAGAATTCCTCTTAGAATCGTTAAATTCCCAGTTGTATTTTGATTAATAATTGATGAATTGATTCGATATTAGAATATGTTTTTATATCTCATGCTAACTATTAACTTACCAGTCGTATAATTGACTGCATTTACCATTAAAAAAAGGAATTTACATAAGCCAGTTGTTAATATATGTTTATTAGCTGATAAACTTGATAACTCGCCAAAAAGAACTCTCAATGCAAAAAATGCTACATCACATAATGCTAATGTTTGCATGTAAAATGCTATAGATGATGAACGATTCATACGTGTACGCCGTAAGATATAAAAGGCACATAGATTTAAAATAATTGCTGGTAAAATAAAAAATCTATTTAAATTATGTGTTACATAACGAACAAAATTAAATAAAGACTTTTGTGAAACGTATTCATATTTGATTTGTGTACATGTTAAATTGCTATATTTTAATGAGCTTTGATCATTTATCAATACTGACATGTTTTCATCGAATAATGATAATGATGTAGATATTGTTGTTATATCATCAATAACATTTGACGATATTGATTTAGAAATATTAAACATTGTTCTCCTTTGAACATAACATTTTAAAGATAAATCTAGAGAAAGAAGAGTTTTATTTAATTATTTTACTTTATGTATTTATATAGAATCATAACAAACAATATGTTCGCATTGTCGTTAACGGGAAAACATGATAAAAAAAAATACCGTTCTATCACTATCCATGTAAAAAAAAACGTGAGCCAAAAGGCACTTTTAATAGTAATAAAGTAAACTAAAGTACTTTATCTTGCTGTATTTCACTTTTTATAGTACTTTCTGATCATTTTTCCATTTTCGATAGTACTTTATCATACTTTTCTTACTGTCAAAACTACTTATCAGCACTTTTTAGTCAAAAAGTATGAAAAGTACTTAAAAAGGTTCACTTATAAACACTTTACCCTACGTAAAACCTACTATTGAAAGTACTTAATAGTCACTTTTTTGGGTAAATTTTTTTACATGGGTATGATCATTATGTTATTTGTGTTTTTTTTTTGGTAAGGAGCGAAAATGAAACTAAATTACATGCGTAACAGATGTTGTTTATTACTTCGATTGTAGAAAGTAAAACAGCCCATTTATTTAAAATGAAGACAAAATGAATAAGAAATATTCATTTTGTTTTCCTATTAAAACAAATATTGAACATTTAAAGGAATATTGACAACAATCTCCAGAGTGTCTTTTTTCTCGTCGGTATAGATACGTATGGAAGGAAAAGTGATTTCTCACACCTTTTTTTTCTTAAATAAAAGATATGACTGAATAATACAATATTACAATGACATATTGTCTTAAGTATGTTTCCATCGACGCGACTAACCGTACTAGTTGTCACACTGCAGATGGTGACAGTGATGATTAGAATAGAGGTTTACAGTTATTGATGCTCTCTTTTTTTCTTTCTCATAAATCAAAAATAATGAAGAAGAAAACATACGTGCCTTAACCTACACGATGAAAAACTGTAAAATCAGTAGTAGACGAATCTATCAGCACAAAAACTAATATCGATTTGTTGCTTACTAATGTTAATTTATGTGTCTGTAATAAATCGAATTTGTGAGTAGTTAGAATATACCATGCATATTTATTCATTTATTCAGGCACTCTTGTCTCAAAATATCTGTTGAGGAGCAACAAGAAAAAGAAGAGCAAAAGGAAAAGAAAACTTTGTATTTATCTTTACTGTTATTTCTGTTGTGATAGTCATTGTTTTCTCATAAGAACAACAAAAACAGCAAAAATAGTAAAAGGAATTCTTGTTTCACTTGAAAATCGTTCGAACAGATATGAAATCAATCTTTCAATTTCTATCTGCTATCTTTTTATGCGTTACATGCAATATCGCAACATATTGTCAGGCGATCATCATTAATTGATAGAGTATTACTTCAATACTAATCATAAGTCGAATTTGTCTTTTGCTTAATACTCTGTTTTGATTAAAATGCGTACATTGCTACGTATTACAGACTTTTTACTTGTCTTACAATACTATCACGACATGTAGCTCGAAATTGAAAATAAAAATGCGATGTAAATAAATCAAGAATTTCTTCATCGGTATTAACGCTAAAAGTCTTTCTATTATTTTCCATAAGATAGGATATTACACATCTGTAACCAAATATGTCTACGTATGCAGGGGCCGCGCGAAGGACCAAATATTAGGGGGGGTGTAACGAAGATTGGGGGGGGGGGTGTAAAGGCATATTTACAGCGAAATCTTGCGGTANCCCCCCCCCCCCCCCCCCCCCCCCCCCCCCCCCCCCCCCCCCCCCCCCCCCCCCCCCCCCGCCCCCCCGGGGTAAAGGCATATTTACAGCGAAATCTTGCGGTAAAAACGTAAAATGCAGAAAAAACTGCTCTTTTCGCTTGAGAAAAATCAAAAATTTTAATTACTGGGGAGGGGGGGTACATCCCTCCTCATCCCGCTGGTCGCGCCGCCCCTGTACGTATGACAAAATAAAACAGTACACAACAAATTTTCTTCCGAAAATTGTCGAATGATTTCATATGTTTTTAAAATGTGAAGATAACCGTTACATATTCTTATTTAATAACTATCAATTAAAGAACTTGTGTGATTATCTTGTTAGCTGCTTCAAGAAGAAAATAACGTACAATTTTCTTTTTTCTGTCTTGCTGTCGTTTTTTGTGTACGATTGACACAGATAAATATAAGGCGTGTGATAGCAAGAAAAAGGGTAAATAACAGAATAAAAATATTATGTTTAATGAACTCTAATTAGTCGTCAATGATTGCAATATTGAGGAGCCACTTTGTGCATCTGTATGCTGTGCCATTATATATTTATAATGGTAGAAAAACTACTAATTCACTTTTCCCTCTGTTCTTCTGCTAAAGAGAGAGAGAGAGGGAGAAATCATCTCTCTCATGATCCTAAAAAGAAACATATACCAATAGTCATATCAAAAATGATCAGCGTTGAGCCGAAACTGATTCTTATTATACACAAGGGATTTCTTTTTATTTCTCAATGAAATCCAAATGCGCTACTAATATTTTGACTCATTTTTAATATATATAAATATTGTGATAATATTCATTTTCTTTTGACAGAGAAATCCAATCTGACTCTTCTTAATTCGACCTACAAAACAAAGTTCAGAGCCAAACAAAAACATAGAACAGAATGTGTCTATTCTTTATATCGCACTAATAATTAGTCAACCGAATGAATATCTCAAAGACTGGATTGCTGCATAGTAATACATGGGAAATAATCTTGTTTTGTGCTGCCAGTGTTATACTCTGTCATATAAACTACTTCATTTAACACACAAGAAAGGAAAAAACATACTAGAAAATTTGCATAACAATGAGTTGGTAAATTAGACAATGAGAAAACAAAGCGAAACATAATTTGCTGTATTCATTCAGCCATCACTCATTATTATGGTGAAATGCTTCGTAAAAAAAGCTTTTTTGTTTCTCTAAGTCATCAAAAGTACTTACGATGCTTTTATATATATGATGATAATTAAAACACTCAAATGAACTGTGTATCGTACTATTAGATAATTCTTTTCTTTCATAACTCTTTCATCTTATTCTCTTTCTTCGAATTTCCGATCTCCAAAATTTGTGTGTATAAACTGATTAATTTCTTGTGTACTCCTAATAGCGTTATTCACAACAATATTTAATTGTTGTTGCTAGCATCTACTATTATGGAGAAAAGATAACATAAGAGTAATCTTATCTTTCTTAGTCTAATAACGAAGAAATTAAATTGAATCATCTTAAAAATAAAAATATTAAGTATGTTGTCTCAAAAAGACAAGTCAGACCGATTATTCTATTGCTCGGCATTACGCGTGTACGTCTGTATGTAATATTTTCATGTACCATAAATAACCTATCTCACATTTGAATCTGATAGTTTTTATTTGTTTTGGTGTTGACTATAATAAAGTACGCTTTCGTATGTAAATTGGTGCTTGTTAATGATGAAATCATAGAGTAATTCGATGGTTTTCTAATGAAAAATGATATAATGGTGCATAGCACGCTCTTAAATGAAAATCATGCATTTAATTAAATCATACTTACTAATGATTGGTCTTCTGTAATTTTTCATTTTCATTACGTACTGAACTAGTCCAAGGAAGACTATTTATCAATATGCATTCACGTTTGAAAAAAAAAGGAAGACAGTATCTAATGTAATTTTCTTGTTTCTTTTTTTTGCGAAAAGATTATTGATATTCAATTATTTATGAGATTGTGAGAAAAATATTACATTCAGCGGTTTACACGATTTACCACCCGAGGATTTATTATCCATTGGTTGCTTTTCAATTTGAATTGATTTATTTTTAGAAAAAGTATAAGTTTTGCTCATCAGAATTTACTGCCCGTTGATTAAATAAAAACGTTTGTCAACTAGTATTTTTCTTGTATGAGGATTTACTGTCAGTTGATTGTATCGACGGAAGAGAAAAAAATGAATGAATACTGACTGTGATAACTAATACAGGATCAGGAAAAAAACGAATTTCAAGAAATATATCAAAAAACAAGAAAAAACAATCAATGTGTAAATAAGCAAAAACGAAGAAGAATAAATGTTTAATGTGTTGATGACCTTTAAAACTGTCTAAGTCCAGCAGCGTTCAAGAATGATAGAATATCATGACCACCTTCGTCATAACGTTACCATAATTTTATTAAATATTCATTTGTTACGACTTAATGTTTACGAAGTTTTGGAGCTGAAGCACCCATACCTTCTAGCAATCGATCCAAGTGTTAATGCTTGTTCATTTCTCATCTTCGAAACAATTAAAGGACAGTAAATCCTCACACAAGAACAACACTGATTGAAATAAATGTTTTCATCTAATCAATGGACAGTAAATACTCGCATAAAAATAACGTTAATTGGAACAAAATTTCTCTAATCAACGAACAGCAAATCCTCGGGTAGTAAATTCTCGGGTGGTAAATCGTGCAAACGACATTCAACATGATTCGAATAGATTTTATTTTGATACTTCCGATTTCATTGACTATAGTGCGATACGAATTATTTGCAGATTAATTTCCTATGATCAAAAGTTGAGAAATATTTTGAATTAATAAACGCAAAAGTTATAACTTATCTTGAATAGATATATTGCCAGTAGAATCTATTTCAAGTATTTTCATTTGAACATAGTAACATGTTCTTTATCTGACGTCCATTTTTTTCTATGTTTAAGTCTAGAAAAATAAGATAATCATAATTTTATAGATATAAATAGATCATTCTCACTCACGAAAAGTGCTAAAAATATCAAGTTAATAGTAAAAAGTGTTTCATTAGATCTCAGCATGTTAAGAGTACAATAAAAGCAGGAATATTTCATCTAAGAATTTGATTTTAATAAGCTTCACAAGCTAGCATGACTTCTGACTAAAATAACGCTATCTACTTGAAAAGCATTGCGTTTAAGTATATCACTCATTAACATATTCGCAATCTTATTGTTTCCGGGTGCTCGACATTTCCGGTCTATTAGGCAAGATTTTTTTATAAGCTGAACTTGAATAGAAATTCTTTTCAATAAAATGTAAAAAGAAGATTCCTTCCGACATTCTAAGATAGCTATCATGTAATTTCCTTTTTTCTACAACTACATAAGTATATAATTATAAAATCAATGTTATGGGAAAATGAAATGGCTCTCAATTCTTTTTTGATGCATTATCATTTAAATGACATATTTGGGTTGCTTTTACTATTTGATAAGATTCAGATCATTATTGTCTCCTGAATATTTGCGTGCAAGAGTTTGTAGAGGAAATAAAAGATGCCGCATATCTCTCATGTACACGTATATGTTTTGCGTAGCAGTTGTCCATTTTCTAAACGAAGTCAATTAATTTTTCTCTATTATAACATGTTCGTTGATTTGCGTGGCATATATGAAGTCAGAAAAGAAAATCATAAATATGAATGTAATTCGAATTATACTGTATGTATGCCCATGCAAATAGCAACAGCACGAGCGAAAAAAGCACGACAAGAAAAATAAAGAATTTTGAAATAACGAAATACAAGTGAACAAGAGGCATTCGTACGTTTTAAACAGTCATTACAACCCAAGGTTAATTTTAGGTTGTTTCTCTGTGTGCTATCGTTGATTATATGAGATGTAAATATCTGTTTGCAAATTAAAAATGAAAAGAATTTGATATCTCCTAACTTTTAGCGAGTTCGGTATAATATCTATCAAGTTTGACGTAGTAATAATTCATTTTGCATACAACAACAATTAATCAGTAATGACTTACTATTGAATGAACAAAACATAATATCCTATTCAGATAATCTATTTGTAGCAATATAATATCCGTTATGTACTGATGTTGATTAGAAAAAATACATTTGCATATTCACTAGTAAGTTAATGTATCTTATTTGACTTTACAGCATGATCGAAAACAAGATTACTGAAACAGTAGATATCGTGAAAGAAAGCAATTATTAATTTCAGGTGATAATTATGAAGGGCATGAATTATAATAATTGATTAATGTGATAATATAAATAGATTCAACATATTAGTTGCTTGTTTCTTCCTTCCTTTTTTTGTGTTGATATATACGTCAAATGTGTAGTATGATCAACATTCTTTTTTTTTTGCTTTTATTTATTGTAAATATTCTTTCTGTTATCGTTTTGTGTTTCATCTAATTTGCATCAGATTAGATATACTTTTCCTATCAATGTTTTCCTAATTTGTCAAAGGTTCGAAAGAAAAATAAAACAACCAGATCACATAATATCTTAGCTGACCTATAGCTACAGTAAAGGTTATCTTTATACCGTGAGAAAAAAATCGAGGTTTTGGCGAGTAGAACAATCGAGCGAGAAAATCTTCTGATATCGCAGTTTTTTTTACCATCGCCGAACTAGATTGTATCTAGATATTCTTGTCAAAATGCCAAAAATCTTTTTTATTTTGTTTTACAAGCAAAAATATTTGGCAAAAAATTTAGACGTAGGATGTCGATGTGGATTAAGTGATCAAGAAAAAATATTGTTTAAATGATCATATTCGTTTAATCTAATTCAATTATCATTTGTACCTTTGGTATAGTCGATGATAACGGATAGCTATTTAGATCTTGTAATTATATTCAAGACTAATTAAAACTTTTTACAATGACAAATATTTCTTTTAAACAATAAAAAATTCCCATAAATTCAAAGTTGATATCGTTTTCACTTGTTTTTTTCTTATTATTTTCATCGTATCAAACTCAAGAATGATCGATCAATAGTGTTGTGCAGATAAATCTTCAGAATTTTGTTCAATCACAAACAACACTTGACGATTTGCTTTATTAAAGATGGCTTCAATAGATTCTACAACCCATCCTGGTGGTGTTTTTAAAAGAAGTGTCTCATTTCTGAACTTGTTTGTATAAGTATTCATATAGATCATAACAATATTTTTGTCGATCGAGCCATGCTACCATGTTGCAAGTACAGCTTTTGTAGCTATATCACACGTCATCGTACAGAGATTATTAACTTTTGGTAACAGATAAAATTCAATAACAATATATTTTTTCTTTCCAAAAAGATTTAAATCCATTTTAATATAATAAGTATTGACAGTACAACCTTCAAATCGTGTTCGCACTTGTACAATTCAGTTCTCGTCTGGATCAAATACTGAACAGGATGCAAAGGGAAATGCATATTTTTCTCCATCTTGTCGAGTATATTCTGTCATAACCTCTAATGTCGTCATATCGTACTCTTCAAGAATAAGTGTAAATGTACTGACATCACGTAAACCAAATAGACGTTGACAAACAGGATCATCGTGTTGACAATGAAATACGTCACTTTTCAAAAGTCATCGACTCTGCTTATAAATTTTCGTTTCTAAATCATATTTTAATAGAAGTAAACGTTGAAATGATGTACCACATTCTAAAGGCATATATATTGTCGAATATGTGTTGTTCACCACAGCAACTAGACCTGCTTCAAAATAATACAAATCTGCTGTATTATCGTGGATTTGAAATGAAAAATTTGCATAGAATCGAAATGCTGATGAGTCAAGATTATAGTTAAATATGCTTCCATAACATGGAAACCTAGGAAATATTCAAAACAAAAGAGAAAATATCAAATGATTTTTATAAATTGGTTTCTATACCCTTGAAATTGTCTTATGGCGTAACAACAGACATTTGATGATGATGATGAAATAAAAATGACGTTACAAAAGAGAAAAACAAGTACGAACAACATCACATGAATTCGATTCATTCTATTACAATAAAATGGTAATCCGAGGCGAAGTGTTTTTGTTTTCAGTTTCTTGACCTGTGCCGACCTCAAAATTTATCCTTAGGGCATGATTTTATTTTCATATACATGCGTTTGATTGATGAAAGTCTTACTAATTAACATCCCTAGAACGATCAATTACATTAAAATAATAGCAGCATTCCCATCATTAGGGCTTTTTTTTATACATTTTATGCATGCAGATTTCCCGTATGGGATATGTATCGAAATCTTTTAATTAGAAAAATAAAATTTTTATTTAGAATCGGATCATTTTTTAACATAAATTTGAAGAAGAGAAAGAGAAGGATATGCGTATGTGGATCTGAAGGAGTACTACAACAATACCCACAGCCACAGCCAATAACATAGAACTTTATGAATTCAACGAGTAAATCAAGCACTGACACACAAAAAAATTCAATAGATATTAAAAAATCGTCTATGAATGTTTAACGTCACAAATATAAGCTACATCTGTTCCATTCAGTCGCGATTGTGTTCATATATTTTATTTATGGTGTTGTTATTGAATCAAAATCCTGTCGCTTATTAAATTCATAACTCAGAGGAACAAATTTAGGAAAAAAGATTATTATTTAACAATTAAATTATATCAAAATGAAGTATTTCGTCGAAATTACATTTATCAAGATTACAGATAATGCGAATTAGTTGAACAATAGCCAGTGCGCTTACCAATTGACATACGAGCAGCGCCAAAGTCGTAACAACAGTATTCAATTATTGTGATTAATTATCATTGAAAAGAAGTTCGATTATCGTTATTCTGAAGATTATTCCGATCATGAATAGACGTAATAGTAATCAGCCATAGAAGAGTGTTCGATTATGATTGTCATGTGTGTACAAACATGTCACATATCTGCGTTTCTCAAGATCATATCGAAAAATAATCATTACAAAAACGAAGTCTTCATTCATTTATCATTTAAGTTCCTTGTTTAATATTGTCAGTAACTACTATACTCAAATATGACATGATGTATGTATCACATTAAGCGTCTTGATAGCCAAGAGTCTATTCAACAACTTCTGTAGTTGTTTCGAAATAATTTTGAATTACTAATATTATCAACGATGTTTAAGATGACGTATAGTTTTTAATACCAGTAAAACGATTTTATTCAACTAGTTTTCGTTCGTTTGAAGTCAAGATTTTGATTTCTAACAATAATTCAGAATGACATAAAAACAAAATAGCTCCAACGAGCAATAGTATATTCAAATGGTTCGTCAAATTTTCCAATAAGACGTACGTTGATCAATGAACTTTATTATGATCTGATAAATGAACAAATATCAACGTCGTTCTATTCATTTATTTTCATGCACTTAAAACAAACCTTGTGCTGTACTAAATGATTGGTAGTCATCTCAACAATTGAATAGATTAATCAAACTAACGTTCAGGAACTTTCTAATCAGTGACGAACATGTTCTTAAACTCTATAGAATGTTTAAGATCATACAAAAATTAAAAAGTTATTACTCACATAGATTCGTTTAATAATTGTGTGAAAAATTATACGATGATTGACATTTCTAGTATTCCTTCATCAGCTCGTGTTAAATGAATAATCTCGACGATTATCACGGCCAGTGCTCTATCCTGCTATGTTGTCGACTATTCACTTGAACAATTTACTTTCCCACTTGAATAAAAGGTACACATGCGAAAGGAATAATTCTAACAATGTCTCTATCCAATTATGTTGTTTCTATTTGGAAAATAGTGTGCGAGAATATTAAAATCAAAATATTTCTGATGAAATGAACTATTATTAACAGGGCACGTAGGATTATTTGAAGTTGGTTCAATTGGCTTTTTGACTGGTTCTTTTCTCACACGAACTATAAGAAGAAAGCTTAGCGGCTTATCAAAGCGTGACAAAATATTCTCTTTGCTTTTCATGACCGATATTATATTGTAGAAATCATGGACTATTAAAAATTACAAGTGCACTATTGAAATGTTTAACAGAATATAAGCAATTTAACATGAACGTGATTTCTAAATGATATCACAGAGAATGAGAGAGATTTTTATTTTATGTGCAGACACAGCATTTTGTAATGTCATGTAAGAATAGATAACTTAGAACTTTAGTCATAGACATGAATTAATCTTGAAAATGAAAACAAGATAACATGACAAGTGGGAATCTCATTTTCGGTCGGTTCTCATAATCTTAAATGAAAAGATATTCAAACCGATTCTTGATCTCTTGATTGTAGAAAAAGGGCAGGTTAACTTTAAAAAAAAGGTTTTGGTTCATAATTTATAAATAGAAAGTTGCTTCGAATTTTTGATCCCTGAATTTCTAAGGAGTTTTCCCTTCATCGTGTAGGTTGTATTATTTCCGCTATTAATAGCCCATATGATGTGACTTATGATTAATTTACACATGAGAAGCCATGAACTAAAAAGAAAAATGACAAAAAAGGATACTAAAAGTAAAAATAGAAACATTAGATATTTCTTAATCTGTTTTTTCAGATCGAAGAAATATGATTAATTTTTGTGTTTACTGTGCATCATGATTTCGGGCCTCAACTTTCGTCTTTTGACTGTTACTTATTTGAATATTTTCGAACACGTGCTTCAGTAACCTCAATTATATTTTTTTCATATTGACAATCTGCACTGTCGAACTTTTACGTACGCTTTCAATGTTTATTTTTTTATTCTTTCAAAATTATAAGGCAAAACAACATGCATGCTTTGCTAATGTCGAATCTAAATTATCTGAGTCTAATGGAGAATACATCCTATTCCACAATGGGGAACATTCCGGAACCAGTTCCGCTCACGAAACCAATTCCATCTAATTCCGGCGATTCCGTTTATCACTTCCAACACAGTTCCGGAATTCCGGGAATCACTACCTACCAATTCCATCTAATTCCCGAAATCCAGTGCACCCGCACTGACACTCACACTTGTCGCAACACCCACATTAACATCTACACCCTGCAATTCCTGTACACAATTTCGGGAATTAGCTCGAACAGGAATTGAACTAAATTCCGTGGAATTCCGGGAATCGGACGAACTAATTCCGGAGATGGAACTGGTTCCGGAATGTTCAACACTGCGGAATAGGATGACTGCTTGTTATGTATTATTTTCTCTCACATTATTAAACTCAGTTATCAGCGAGACAGCAACCTGATAGTATGATAACAGAACGGAATATAAGGATAATCTCCCTCCGATGGAGTCGAACCAGCGTCTTCTGCTTTCCGGACAGCTGTACTACCACTATACTAGAAAGGAGCGCGTATTATTCGTTTTTTTCCGTCTTACGATCGAAGGGGAACACTTCGGTCGTAACACTGCTCATTTCAGGAAAGTTTTCGGATTGAAAAGCGAACACATAAATTTTGCATACATTATTTCAATCATTAATTTTCAAATGAGAAGCAAACTACGGAGTGTGGTATCAAAAAAGACGTTCACTAATTGTAAAACTTTGTCATTTTTAAGTTCAATTTCTGTCACTTTTTCAATAATGATCGGCACTTTTTACGCACGTAATTACCCATAAAATCTTTAAAAAAAAGCTGTCTATAGCATAAATGTAGTGAGTAGCCTTTGAAGTGCTTTGTTGGTCTTCAAGAAAGAAAAATGATTTTTACTTTCTTTTGTCAATAACTGATTATTACTAACCAAAAAGAGCTTCTTTAGACGATTGAGTTTGAGGTCCAACTCGAACGTTTTTTGAAATGCATCCTAAACAAAATTTGGCTTAATAAACTGCATGAAATGTAAATTATGGTTACCTCCCATTATCACATGTGTGTGAATGACTGTCAAAATAGTTGAATCGATTGCAACATTGAAAGTGATTGTATGCACTAAAATGAGAATTGTTTTGTCATGTGCTTTCAAGTGTTTCTAATGGCATATGTGAAAAAGAAATACATTTTTACTTTAATGCATGAGTAACATGAGAAATAACGAGCAGATCCAAAAGCAAATGTGTAAATTCAAGAAACAATACAAGTTAACAACAGACACTCGTTATGGAATTTTCTCAGTGTTCACGGATGCCAAAATATTGAAGCTTCTTTTTTTGTTCAATTCATTATCCTAAAAATGAAGAGTTCTGCATTTGACACAAGATTAGACGATAACACGACATCGACCATCGATGTCGACGTTAGACATCAATGATTAACCATTTTTACCATACATATATTATAACTTCTGTTTAACACGAAAGTCATAACTGAAAGGAACAATTAAACGAAAACTAACAGTCACACCCACACTCTAACCTAGAAGCTACCGCTTTAGCTACTGAGTTATTCTACTTTTTTTCAATTAATTTAAAATGTGTTAGAACAGTTTTTATTGCAAAGAGGTAAAAACTAATTGCAGTCAAAGAAAATTAGTATTGGTTTACTATTTTTACATAATCTTGACTACATTAGATACCAACCGTTGCTAATCAATGATTTTCCTACATATAGTTTCTGTTGTATGTAGATTATTTGCTATTAAGATCGAGCTGAAATCGAACATATTCAGTACTGAAAATTGTCAAAACGCATCATTTCGAGAAAAAAAGATTAACAAATGATCATGTCCAATGAATAAAATATTCAGTAAGAAAGAGCATATTTGTCTGAGGTTTACTTCATCTAAACCATTATTTCAAGTCCGTGTGATTTAATAGTAATACACTTTATGGGAATGATATTAATAGAGCACATGTAATCAAAACAGACCTCCCGATTAGTTGTGGCAAAAGTTGTCTGCACGATATCAAAAATTTCACTTATCTACAATATTATCCAATCTTTGAAACAACCCTGGAATTATAATCGGCCATGGGAGTAGGGATTTATCAGCATCGTTAAATAAAATAATATGAATGGAAACTATGCAACACAGGATTCTTATGGCATAGTAATGATCATTAGACATTGTTTCTAGTAATGTTCCAAATCTATCAAGATGGTTTACATCGTACAATAAGATATACAGATGAAAGTAATTATTTCGTCTTGTGAAAATTATGATCGAGCTATTGATTGACTGAAGATTAACTTTCAAATTAGTGTCCACCAGAGCTCCACTGGACGACTAAACAGTTGTCCCATCCCATCCTGCGTCCCGTGCTGCCTTGTCCCGTCCTACCCCATCCATCCCCGTAGTATTTTAACGTATAAACACAATCCTTTCTTTTTATCTAAAACTGTAATTGAAACATACTGGCTAATTCACACTTTCTTGTTCAATGAAACTCATTCGTTTTACTATTTATGTATTACACGATAGCGTTTACATGGAAAAAAATTCTACCACTATGGCACTGACATGAGAAAGTCGCTGTTAAAAGAATAAAGAAGTGCAACAATAAACACAAGTGAAAGTACGGCTTCTCGAGTAACTGATCTAAGAAAAAATACGTCGTTAAGATTTATTAGATTAATTGAAGATCTATGCTCCATCATAATAAAACCAGCTATGCAGGGAGAAAGACGGATTTTGGACCCTAGTGGATCCCATGAATTCGGTTGGATCCTAGAGCTGATTCGCTCGGCAGTACCAAAGTTGATCAATAACTAATAGAATCCTCATAAATCAATTGAGATATATTAACTCTCGCTGAAATACATTCATCCCAACTATAGTTTAGCAACGTGCACTGATTTTTAATGAAAAACAATAATGTGGATCCTGTCGGATACAGAAGGACTATTATGGGCACAAATGAACGTTAATAAATTGTAAAATAGATTTATTAGAATCTAAGGAGAATTATTAGAACATATTTTAATTGAGTAAACTTCAGTCTAATTTAATCCATCAAAAATTAATTAGTTTTACAATAATTTGAAATCAGTGCCGAAAGATGGAACTTGGAGGATCCTACCAGATTCTAGGATCCACCGGGATCTGCCTCTCCTCTTTGCCCTCTCCGCTAAATTTGCGCAAAACCATTGGCTCTGATTCTATGAACTTGGCGGGACAGATAAGGGAATTGATCGGGTCCCGTCCCATACCGTTCCGTGAGGAATCATGTTCAATCCAGTCCCGTCCTGTCATATTTGCAATTTATCGTACCATCGTGTCCCGGGATGGGATCGATCCAGCATCCCGCGGAGTTCTGGTATCCACTGAAAAATTGATTTTCGATTAGATACTAAGAAGCATTTACACAATTATACACCCATAGGTAGTCATTGAATTTTAGTGAATCCTAACGATATGTTTATTAAAACAAAATTCGATCAGTTGCTTATAAACTTCAAATTAGTTGCATCGGTTTTTTCTTTATAGGTGCTATGCTTCGTATAAAAATTTGATTTCAAACGAATCATCAAAAGCACAACACTTCGGCTATATTTTAAAAGCAAACGTTTTTTTATCTACTCCAAAGTATGCACATTCATATAGATAACTTTTGTTGTTTATTATTATCTAATCAGTCTATAAAACTTTATACTGCGTTATCTTTCATTACGCGAATCAAAGACAAACGAAAAGTAAAGAACAAAGGTAAGAATCACGCTTTTAAATGGAGAACAATAAATTGTAACATTGAAAACCAACAAAATATACTGAATTAAGAAGTATTCATGGTCGCTACTTTACGACTTTATTACTAATAATTTACGATGAAAAAAAACCTGCATCTGTCGGTCATTTACTGTGATCGCAAACCAAGAGTTACAGTCTTCGATGATCACAGTAAAAATAGCTATAAGACCTTGATTTTAACGTTAAATGTGAGCATAAGGCGAGTTCCAATGCTTTTATGATCATTTCTTAAGTTACTTAATACAGCCTCTAAAGTGTAGTCAATTTATGTGTTGCCATGAAAACATTGAAGCGTGTAAATATTTTTTAAAAGTTTGAAAAGTGGAAAGCTAAAATTTTCCTAGGATATTCCTTACAGAATTTTTCATAGAGATGCCTTCGTATACTGATCAATGTTGATTGGACACTTGTAAATATGAAATGCTTAGAAGAACAACAATGAGAAAAGCCAAGCGCTCAGCTACGCTAACACATCTAAATGCATACTTGAACTTCTGTCGAGTCTTTTACCCTACGAAATTTTTATCACTAGTTTCAACATGTTCCCTATCAATCAAAATTGTGATCACTATTTACGTCGACAGTAAAAGTTCCAATAGAAAGAATCATGGTTTCCTATCGTATTTATTCAGAAACAATATTTATTTGCGTGCACAACCTACTTACTATTGAACATATATTACCGGTATCCATACATAGCGATAAATGTCAGATTGAAAAATAGGTGCTGCAATTAGTAAAGCCGAGAATTATTAGTGTATTATAACTTTTTTACAGTATTTTAATAGAATTCTAGTACGTATAACATTTTATTCATTCTTCAAAATTATTTAATACAGTGTCAAACATCACAAGTATTTCCATACTAAAGCAGACATATAGTTATGCATACTTTGAGTTCAAAATCGTGTTGTTGATTATTAATGTCATGAAAGATGGTAAATCTAGATCATTTCAAAGTTGACTGAAACTGGTTGTAGAGATATTTCTTTATGATACACTATCCCTGTTAGAGAAAAATATGTCGTATACAGCAATATCAATTTTTATTTCGTAGTCACGATGAATAATCCCGAAAAATCTTCATTTTATCTGATTATTCATTATAAAGAAAAGATAAAGATTTGCTTTAAAATCGTATGAACTATGATATAGCAAATATTTCGACAAAAAAAACGATAAAAGAATATAAATGAAGAGCTTATTACAAGATCCATGTATCAGTTTATAAGTACCACATAATTCTTTACAATTTGGTCTCGTATTATGAGGAGATCTTCTAATAATCAAGTGAAGGAAGAGCCAGATTACAATGTTGACAAATCTCAAAGCATGAATTCTTTTATTTTTGGTGAGTCATAGGAATTATTTTTGCTTCGAATCTCCAAAATAGTAGCTACAATTCTATCTGAAACAATATCTCAATTAAAGTATGGTCTTAAAAAAAATGAGACTTGAACGTAGAACTTATATTCTTATGATTTCACAGATATCTGTTTCGTTTCTTTCGATAAATATGAAAATATTTGTTTTCCACAGCCTTTGGACTAAATATAAATATGTTTTCATTATTCCTGTATTGATTTTGTGTTTTTTATTTACACAACAGAACAGAGAGACATGCTCTATGAGAAGACGCCTGAAGCACTTCCGAGTTGCCCATGTTTGGTGTAACGAACATTTTGAAAGTGAAGCGCAACTGAATGAAAGATTTTTTTTCTTGCAACTTATTTATGTTCTCCATTCCTTGAATAAATTAATAAACTATGCGCACAAGAAAAAACGAAAAAAAGTTTGCCTGTCTACAAATAGTATTTTGAAGGGGCTCTCTTTTTTAAATGTTTTTATGTAGCACGACTTCATTTTTTGTTGGTATCCATTGTGAATCTCTCTAGGAAACGAGAAAACATCCTCGATGAGTAACGAACTAAATATATCCTATCTCACGCAGAATTGAAAAAAAGAAGAACACAATCCACAAAAGAAAATAATGCTTTTCTTGAGCAGGTAAAATCATTCGTTGATCATTTACATTCCGATAGCGATACTCGCCATGTATCAGCATCCATAATAGTGAGGTACCGCAGAGAATTTGCTGAAGTAAAAATATGACTTGCGTTTGATATGCAGTGATTTCAACAATAACGACAATGACATGATGTTTGTGAATTTTACTTGAAAAATTTTACTAAAATAGCAAATCATCAAAAATAATGTTCGATTCAATATCTAAACGACTTTTTGTTTTGATTTTTGAGGTCCCTAGGTTGTGAACAAGTGTGAAATGGTTGTCTTTCAATACAATGGAAGCAACAGCACGATAACACTAACGATTTAACTTTTATAAATTTTCAGATGAAGCGTAGAATACTTCTATAATCAGTACGAAAAGAAAATTTAATGTTTAAACTGGAGCATGTATAGATTAGCTGTGAATTAATTTACTTTTTGAAGATTAAAAGAAAATAATGAAATAATGCTGATGTAATGTTGCACAACTAGACGAAGAATCGCAGAAAAGGTGTGTCCACAACTATGTTATTACACTGGGTTTGAATTTTTTGATAAGAAAATGCGCGAAATCATTTGTATGATGAAATCTGAAGAAAATGGCCAGCTTAAGTAACCAGATTCCCAAATCTGTTACAGAGTTCAAACGATTATTATCTTCTTCAAACTCGTTACTTTTCTTCAGATTACTGACACTTTAGCCACAAATTTTGCTATTGAATGTCAGTCTATTCCTGAAAATGATCTGATTTTTATGACATGCACGATTTTACAATTTTTTAGATTTTTTTCGATATGAGTAAGAAACAATTAACAGCAGGTAGTTATTCCACTTATAAAGGCATAACAAACAAATTTTCTTTTGCTGTTGAAAGGTGCCGCGGCTTTTGCACCTGAGCCCAATTTTGGTACGACGAGCGCAGAGACTGCTAACAAAAACTTTCATTTGATCTGGTTGGCTGATGAAGTTCACGAACTCAAGACAAAATTTCCCCAAGCATTCAATTATCTACAAAATATGTTTGTTTCCATTGATTTCTTCTCTGAAAGCGATCTTTTTGTCAACTTTCTCTATGAGATGAACAATAGAAAAATTGTTCTGATTGTCTCTGGGGGTCTGGGCAAAAACACAGTACCGGCTGTTCATGATGCAACTGAACTAGATTCCATCTTTATTTTCTGTCACAATAGAGCGCATCACGAACAGTGGGCAAAAGCATATATGAAAGTAAAAGGTGTGTTCAATGAAATCGACGATTTATGTCAAGCAGTAGGACAATCTAAACAAAATAGTGACATCAGTTCTTCTAGAACGACACCAGTTCCATCAAGGCCGAATCGCCATGGTAAAGGGACCGTGATCGATAGCCAAAAGCCGCAAACCAGTGGTTTACGTGCAAAAGACGACGAAGACTCTGTAGAGACAACAACCATAGTTGATAATCAACGCGAAAAGCATCATCGACACAGTAAACGAACACCATCGCCATTAGTACCATTTGAGACGGATGACCACCGAGATTCTTCGCTGATTAATTCCACGAGATCAACAACAACATCAAGAAGCTCATCGAATTATGAACAGTTTGAAAGAGCTCTAGTTGAAACAACTGAACAAACACTACGCAACAGTCTTCTTGGTAATAATGATATTCATCAAGCAACATTCTTGCAAGCTGATACAATGGATCGATTGCAAGGTACTCTTTTACAAACAATACAGAAGCATGTTACGAAGAAAAGTGATGAATCGACTGAATTAAAAGGTTTATTTATTGATCTAAAACAAGCGCTAGTCGATGCAGTCGTACAACAACAATCTGCACTGGTACGAGATGTCATCAAACAAACTGTGGCTGATGCTCTCAAGCATCAACAAAATTCAACACTTGCTCCTTCTCTTCCTTCAACTACTACTACGACGACGAAAGGAATACGGCAGCGAAAGCCAATTGTTATCATTAACAATCGAGAGATTAAAATTGCTGCTGATACTAAAAAGACACGTATAGATGCTAACTTTCGACAAAAACGTGAAGCCGTTGTGTCCAACAAGCGATTACGTGATGTTGTGAAACAATGGACAACGATACAATCCATAGCTGACCTTGCTGTTGCAATCAAAAAATGCGGAACTAATGATTTAGAATGTGCGTGGTTACTTTTCTGTTGGGTAGGTCAAAATATTCAATATAAACCATATTGCAATAATAATTCTGCTGATACTGTATTTCGCACAAGACAAGGCGTCTGCCGAGGCTTTGTTAGTCTCTATCACGAGTGTTGCTCACTCTTAGGAATTGAATGCTCTGAAATATCAGGCAATGCAAAACAAACTTTTGTTAAATCACGTGCAGAACTCCAGCAATCTCTTCATGCCTGGAATAGTATTGTACTGGATCAGTACACTTATCTAATAGATCCAACATGGGGTGCAGGAGGTAGAGATAATAAGAATAAACTCGAAGACTTCTACTTTCTTACATCGCCTGAAGAATTTATCTATACACATTATGTCAATGGATATCAATTACTCGAACCGGAAATTACCAAAGAAGAATTTATTAGTTTGCCAGTAATGAAGTCTACTTATCATCAACTTGGTTTAACTTTGCTATCACCAAAGCAAGGTTTAAATGAGACAAATCAAAATATATTTAAAATCGCAATTCAAGCACCGGCACATATTGATCTATTTGCTGCATTGAAAGTTGGAGACGTTGAATATCCGCGCAGTTTACATACATTATGCCAACGAGATCAGAACAAAGCCGATATTTACAATTGCTACATTGCACCACCACTCGATGGCCTCTACGAAATAGCTATCTTTGCAAAAACAAATGAGGAAACCACATATTTCGAAGCGATCAATATGCGTTTACGTGTATCAAACATAGATGATGCATTCATGTTTCCAATTACATACGCAACTTTTACAGAACATCGCTGTATTTTAATTGAGCCTTTTCAACGTCTTGTATGTGAGAATGAACAAGTTTTGATTCATATGATAATACCAAATGCTAATGTGATCAAAATTCGCAATGGTGACGAGTATATGGTACCACACAAAGATGAATACAAGAATGGCGTATTGAAGAAAAAAATATTCGTTCAAGGTGATCTACAAGTTTGCGGCCGCTGGGATGATAAGGCCGACTCAATTTCAATTATTTGTATTTTTAACATGATTTGAATCTTTCGCGCTTGAAAAATAAAAGAATGTTTTATAAGTTTAGTTTATTCACTAAAAACATATGCAAGATATCAGACGAGGAAGAATATAACAAAATGCAAATAATGTGCATATTTTCTTTGTAGTACGCTATTTATTACCACATATTAATGAATTGTGGCATTGTGCGCTGCATATACTTTAGTTTGCTTGCACTTGTATCTGCTAATTTTACAACCACTTTTACATGAACATTTCAAGAATCCTTGTCCGCCAGTAACTCTCTGAACCTTCACTATTTCTCTTAATGATTTTTGAACATCTTGCTCAATATTTTCAATTAATGATGTCGACGTTCCAGATGCTTTTGTCATTTGATGGAAATCATAGTAGACAAAAAGGTACACGTTGTTCTGTACCTAATTTGAATTTTTCATGTTTAATTTCAACAAAAACGACGAGCACATTACGTGCATCGGTTGGACCACGATCAACATCTGCGGCACTGGAACAAACTAAATAAACAGTTTTGTTGTTGGATGAACAATATTTGAATAAATATTACTTACAACGTTGTCACAAACACTCAAATTAGCTAACTTTTGTGGCTTTGTTGTATTCTGTAAAAGTTCATGAGCTTGTCGTTTTTGACCTTCTTGTACAGTTTCACAAATATCATTAGTTCTTTTAATTCGATTGATACGTGACTCAGAATTTTTTTCATCTTGTATAATAATGTTTAAATCAATATTATCTGTCGATTTCTCAGTCACATTCAATTCACCAACATCTGCTAATCCAATATTAACATTCAATTTCTTATTTAACAATCCATCAATAACATCAAATTCATCTTCTGTTTCACGATCACTTGTACATTGATTAATCTCCACTGTACCAGCTATTGGTGTACCCAGTTTCCCTCTTGATTCTCCTTCTGGTGTGATATTATTAAAAATAGAAGCATATCCCAGGTCCAAGAAAACGGTGCGTAAATGGCCGTAAAAGACGTAAAAACGGTATAAAACGTTGAAAAACGGCGCCGTTTTTCGTCAGCTCGCAAAACGACGAATATACTGTTAAAAACGATGGCCATTTTCTAGCGGAAAAAACGGTCCGTAAAACGAGCTGGCGAATTACGGCGAAATAAGGTGAAAATTAACCCCTTATTGTACCATTTTATGACCGTTTCAGGCCTGTTAAGATGACTGTTCCGGCGGTCCGAATGATTGTTCTGGGATGTAACGATGTTGGCAATATAATCCTGGTTTTGGTTAGCTGTCGAGTAAAGCTGAATATGAACTATGTTTTAATACTCGATGAAAACGAGAGTTCTTTGAAATTGTACCAAGCGCAAGCTTCAGGTCCATTTTGTGCAATTTTTTCACGAATCAATGTTCCTAAGTAACAAACAAGACATAAAACAACAACTTCCGTTGGAATGGCATACCTAGTAACTTTTGCGTGTCCTGATTGCATCTTTAGACAGATCCTTGAGATCGTGGGCGACGAGGTTCTCCGTGCACAATTTTAACATCTTTCCGTATTAATGCTAATTGCTCGATAATCTTTTGCGACTAATTCACGCCCGTTATCACTTTGTAAAATAGCAGGAGCACCTAATGTAGTAAATATATCAAATAGATGATAAGCAAATTTTGCTGCTATTTTTGTCTTCATCGATCTTAAAATACAAAACGTGGTAAAATGGTCTTGGTAATTTAATATAAATATAAATTAACGATCAGAACAGGATTACATATCAATTAAATCTACTTGACCACGTGAATTGAAGTTATTTGAGATAATTGAATGTACTACTGAGCTATATGGTTTTTTTTGGTTTCGCACGTTTAACTTTACATTTATGATATTCAGAAATGAATAATTTAACTTGTTTTTCTGTAACATTAGCACATTTTTTCTTAATTTCTTTTAAAATATTTTTGATACCGCGATGACCGATATTTGAATGAACAATTCTAATTATGTCAAATAGCTCATTGATTAGAACATCATATTTAATCGACGTATCTTCTGATGTACAATTTTTTTTTATTTATAGTCAAAATATGATGAATTAAAAAACACATATGGTAGCAACAGAAGCTCGACACATATTTGTATCTTCTGATAGTTTTGTTGATATTTTACAAAGCTGATCACTTGTTCCGTTGTCTATATCAGACTAAAAACGTACAAGAATCATACAAAGTATATTTTATTCTTTGTAAATGATTTGTACTTTTTTGAAAATATTTATCAATAAATATTACTCGATCTACTATTAAACTAGAAAATAATTATTAGCTTTATTATTACGGAAAATCCATTGATTTTCTAATGTTTAATGTTTGTTAAATCATTTACAATAACTTCTGCACGACATATTACCTGTGGTACTCGGTAATTTTTACATCACCGTTTTTATTCAAGAAAAAAACTCGGATTCGTGAATACGTCATTTCACTTTCAGATCTTTTCTATTTTCATGATATTCTCGTAGCCGGGATATGGTGGCGATCCATATAATCCAGAAGATCCCATAATCCCGCGATCCGCTTTTCTCCCCTCGGGTTCGTGTGTAAATGTGAGTGTGTTGTAGTGACTTGACGCAGAACTATCAAGTCTATATGTTTGTATGGTTCTTATTTAGTTCCGCTATAAATCTTATAAAAATAAATGTGTGTTTGCGTGCAAATCAAGTTTTATCAAATATGGTAAGTGTGTGAATACCAAAACTCTCCTAATCAACTCTATTTGAAGGATAGTGTAATGAAATTCAATGCTACAGTAATTCATGATGAAAGAAGTAAGAATCAGTCTTATGATAGAGGTTGGTATTTTCATAATATCCCATTTCATTTTTGGTCTGTTCATAGCTTGAGCACACACACACAAGTACTGCTATATTAAGTCACGCGTGAGTGTGAGAAGTTCAATGAGATAATTTCAAATTCAACAATATAGTCTCTACTGTTATTTTAGATTTTTATGTATGGCAGGCAAAAGTGTTTTACTACTGCTAGAAATTATAGATTCTACTCTTTTCAAAGAGATTTCCATTCTGGCAGTACACAATCTTCCTTTAAACATAAAAATATGTAATTCAAAGAAAGTTTTCAAAAGTACAGTATGTATTTTTCTCTAGAGCACGTAGGAAAATAAACATACTAATTGCATGACGATAAATATTAATATAGAATAAAGTAAATGAGAAGAAAAGAAAAAAAAACGAATATAAATGTTAGAAGCTTCATAAAAATCAGCATAAACACATTGCTTCTCTTCTTTGGTTTCTTTTTTTTAAACATTTTTATCATTTTGATTAATCTACTGTGTTTTTAAGCCATTGATTCCCTAGGTTTTTTTAGTACGTTAGTTTCTAAGTAGTATTGATACATTCTACTAAAGATATTAAGCTAACTTCGAAATTCTGGTATTTAAATAAAGCTATTCAAAGTACACGAGTAGTTTATTGAAACAAAACTATATTTCTACAATTAAAAAGAATGACATCATAGTATTATATAGGTGTTATGGTATAACATAGACTGAATATTCCAGTGTTAATATACTCATTGGAAACAATATTCTCAACTGTTTTGTTTGACCGATCGAATATTTGCATGATCAATGATAAAAAGCCAATCGAGTTCAATGCTGTCGACCTTGTCAAACGGTGCATTGATCTCCTGTATTCTTCCATCTGCTCGAGTTACTTCAATCGTTTGAATTGTTTCACGAATTTGAAATGAACCTTTATCAAATTCTTCTTCTTTAATATGTGTTTCACCACCTTTTGCTAGTTGAAATTCAGTACGCCTTTCAAATACTTGTTGCTGGTTTTTGATTGGTTGGTATAATAATCGTACATAGACACTAGTGCTAGATTCATTTCGTATCGTACAACCATGCACGAGACATGGAGTAGCAAGACCAACTATTCTACCATCATGCATGATCGTTTATTTGTTAATGCTTTATATTCTTTTGTTTGCTTACTCGATAGAGCCGATAGGGAACCGATAAATACAAAATACGTTTTGATTAATGGCTTGCAAATTTTAGGCACGACAAAAAGAAAAGAAAAGAGAAAAAATCTATAACCAAAAATACTTTGACAATCATCACCCTCAATCTTGTAGTTCGTTGCACAATAAAAAAAATGTGGCGCAGCACGCTGAGACCGGTAATTATGCGTTTATTCAGCGTTAAAATATTTAACACTTTACCTCACATAGTAGAGGAAAATCTATATAAAAAACTTGTACCATCATGGTAATCATATATAAAATAAAACAAAATTCTAGAATGAATACAGATTTTTTATAGTAAACATGTATCTACTAGCGAATTTCAAGTAGATAAGTAAAGCGGACGATTTGCATTTATTTCTAGCTGCAAATAATAATACTTTTCACATATCTATTCAAAGAGAAGCATATTTTCGTACATTTCTGGTACTCTTCCTAATCATGTTCTGTGTCATGAAAACGTGACAGTTATAGGTAAAGGTAAAAATAACAAAAACAACATCAATATCACTTTATACATCATTAATAATCGCACATCAATTCTAGGTATCAAATAGGTTACCTTCAGCAAAGCTGAACTAAATCATTTTAAGTCACTGCATTTATCTGAAATTCTGTTTTAGCAAACCGTCCATCAAATACTGTTGCTTTTCTATAGTCATTTTTATAATGCAATGGGTTTTTTGTTTAATAATATAGGATTGAAAGTGGATGTAGTGAAAATATTCAGTGAGTTTTAAGCATCTTTACTATAAAAATTAAAATAATATGCCCTCTGTTAATAGCTATTGGATTAATTAAATAATGATATGCAACGTTTTCTGTCATGAGACGGACACTCAGTCATTGGAAGCATTTTCAATTGCCAATATTCCCCTCGATATGTGTACTAATATTTTTTTAAGTTCAATAAAACACGAAAGATGTAGCATTAGCACAGGCATACTTTTATAATTGAAGTTACTGACAAGATTGAGCAGATTCAAGACAACCTTTATTCACAAAGTCAAAGTAATTTAGTTAATAATGTTAGTTTTTCATTTATGTTTAGGAACTGTAAAATAGTTCCATAATGCCAATATTTCGATAGCTCATAGTGTGCGGTTTATTCGTACTTGATGCATCAGATGACACTCGAACTAGTTCTAGAGAGTAAGAAACTAGAGTACCGATTCTCTTGTCACTTGTACAGTTCTCTTGTTGAAGTTGGAATCCGTTTCAAACACGGATGAATTTGTATCATGTAAAACTGTAAACTTTGTATTGCCAACTGAATACTTCTATCCTATCATCTAAATGGATTCAGATAAATGTTGACACCTTATTAAAAATCAGATTCGGCTAAAACTTGATGATACTACAATCAATATAAAGTAATTAATGTTTTGAGTATCAATATTCGTCATATACAGTCATTAAGTGTGGCTTTTTACAGTGTGCTTTCATGAAATTGAAGCATTTTACCATCTGATGGTATAATCGACGTGATAGACGTGTTTTTTTCTTTTTTTGATCATGAGCTTTTGGAAATATTGCTGATAGACAATATCTACTAAGTGGGTATTAGACGTAAAAAAAGAGTTGAAGTTTAGGCAATGATAATCTTAATTTCGATTTATTGTCTATAATAACTCTTGAGAACAAGCATCAATAAAAGAAAAAGAGCTTGTAAAAGTATATGCAGTTAGTCAACAATCGGTTCATTCTTAATAAGATAAAGTAAAACGTCCTGAATATTGTATTTGTTGTCTTTTTTTGCATTGAAATTGAATTGAATCAAGAGAAGGAGATCGAATGAAGGATTGAAACATCATACATAGATTCAGCTCATTCATTCGTATGCAACATCCTATAGTCAATCTGTTGTTGTTTTTCTGGATAAACTTCTGTTAGAAACTTAGAAAAATGAATACAATGATTAATCCAGCCATATATTATAAAGCTGATTGAATTATTCATGATAACATATTCCACGGGAATCAATCATATTTACATGAGAAAAACATGTCGCAATGTTGAGAACATTGGTCGAAAGTTAATAATTAGATCTTGATAGACATTTATCTATAGACACATAAAAGAACTGTCATTCAATAGTTGTGATAATACAACAAAACGAATCGAAATTACGAGCTGTGTAGCTGAAAATTTTATCACAGATAAAACTTTTTTCAGGCAAAATCCTAAACACAAACACTTATTTGTTTGAATAATAAATAGAGGAGTTATGAGCCAAGCGCTACTTTAGCCTTGGAATACGCGAATCTTTACATCATTCGAAAATCTTTAGTTATGAGACATTTACACAGTCAATCATTACATCTTTATGTGAAATTGTTTTATTTCTTGTCGTGAAGTTTTATTTCTACATGTGAAAATCATTTCATTACACAATCATGCCAACATTCATAACTAAATTGACTACAGATCAGACAAATTTTGATTACTTTTCTGATATTTCGATATAAGTAGTTGGTAATGGTGTTTTGACTGAAATATAAAGTACTAAATGTCAAGTCTTGTGCATAGGAATAGTAGTAGACATCATTCAAGTTGTAATGTTTAATAAATTTTACAAAAATACCCTGAAGTTTCAATATGTTTTGAAAAGATAAAAATGAGAAAGACAAAAATAAAGACACTGAAAGAAATAATGCTTCTCTTGTTTATTGATAGGTGATTAGATATGTATATTATAACATATCCGCATTGATCTACTACTTTAGACTGGAATGTTCGAAGCTAACATTTTGTTTTCATGTATCGCCTATGCTATGAAAAAAATATATTCGAAATGATTTTATGCCGATATTTTGTATAGCTATATTGCCATCATTGGAATTGAAATATCTGTCTTTATAGTAAAAAAGGGAATCTAAACCTTAATATCATACAAAGCAAAATTGTGACTAGTGTAAAGTTATTACTCTATTACTATGGATGGATGGATCCGCATGGAGTCTCCAAACATCAATGAAGAACTAAAGTGTGGGTAGTAATGAAAGATTAAGTTTGGACCATGTAGCAAAGTAAACTACTTTTAGAGAATTCCCGCAGCGAATCAAAGAAATTTGATAAAAGTGACCTTCATAAAGAATAACTAAGAGCGAAAAATAAGCTGAAGATTGTGCATCTGACTTTCAGTCAGTGTAAACTTGGTTAGTTAGAGATGAGTGCAAATTTCATTCTTTTCAATGATTTACATTAATAAGAATAAGAAAATACACTTATTCCACTTTGTTTCATTTTTTGGTTGTGCTACCTGGTAAAAGTCAACACAATGTTCTCTTCGATCATTGGCTGATTCTAGTTTTTATATTTAAAGACTGCCATTTTTATTTCAGTTATGAGCTCTTGGATGTGATACACATATCAACGAAAATACATAATTTTATTCAAGGTCATTGATCTCTTCGTCCGATTCACTTCGAACAGAATAGCAAACACTCGAGAATAGTATCAATAATATATCAATATTTGTCCGGTATATTCGACGTAGAGAGAAAGAGAGACGATGTTAAAGTATGTAGTGAATACGAAAGAGAACAGACGCAGCATATTTGAAATTTAGATCGGTATGTAGTTAGTTCTTCATTTGTAAATACAGAAAGAAGAGAAACGAAACAAACATGAAATCAAATCTTTGCTTCGTCCTTCAGTACAGTAAAAAGAGGCAATTAACCACGAAAAACACGTATAAAAGCCACAGTCGCCTGACGATGAATGCTTTTTTTTTGTAGAAAGTGTCGTCTGATTCACGTACCGTCATCATGGACGAAAACAACAAGAACGATAATACCGTTGTGACATATCAGCGCCGAGATGTGCAATTAGATCCAGCTCCTTCCTACACTTCATCATTGATCGTAAATCTCCGGCAGCTTCAAAACGATTTTCAGACACAGTATCAACATGATAGACATGCGCTGAATGAATTAAATGAACGACTTCGCCATTTTGTTGATCGTGTACAACAATTGGAAGCACAAAATGCAAAGTATAATGCACAAATTATTAGTACTCGACGGCCCACACCTGATCTCAACGGCGCAGATATTGAATGGAACGAGCGGTATTTACATCTACAGTCTGATCTTATTGCGGTAAGCCATGGAAGTATTGATTTTGGACTCGAAGTCGAAATGTATCAATTACAAACGGCAATCTATCAGCAATTAATCGAAGTTGAACAGCAATGGAAAGATGATCGACGCTCAAAACTAGAACAAGAATGTAATCAAACGGCATTGGCTTTAAATAGTTTACGTGCATCGAATTCGGATCTAGGACGAGAAGTAGAAAGTTTTTCTGCCGCACGTAATGATGCCTCTCAAAAATATTTGAGACTAACACAAGATTGGTCTCGCATGAAGAAACAAAGTAAAGAATGGGCATTGAATATGCAAATGCTGAAGAATCAGGTGGCGTTTTACAAGAATTTACGTTCACATTCAACACGGTTAGTAAAATTTTAGTTGCGTTTAATTCATGAATCTGAGAACTTCTTGTCTCTCTCTCTCTTTCTATAATGAAGGGGATACACATCGACTGCAGGCGGTACGATTGATGTTAAGCAATTCTGGACATCGGAATTAGACAAGGTGGTTAAAAGTATTCGTCGTGATTTTGAACAATTATATGGTACATTTAATCGAGAAATGGCAGGATATTACAAAACACAGTTGGAAGAATTACAAATAGAAGTGGAGCAAGCATCGCATTATCAATCAACTGACGTCGAGACGTACACATTGAGTCAACAAACACTACAAGTCGAATACGAAAAAGTACACAAGATTTATTCTTATGAGAAAGAAAATTACATGAAATTAGAAGCCACATATGGTAAGTCACCATCATAATTTGTTCTTTATAAGTATGCCGGTTAATTATCAAGCCAAAATTGAATCTGAATATCATTCAATTCAACAACAGAATGGCGAACGATTGGAATTTCTAGCGAAAGATTTAGAAAACTTCCAAGACAATGTCATGCAAGTGGCCTGTGATATTGAAGAAATGCGACGAAAGTAAGAGAGCTTCCTACAGGTCTCAAGAAAAGTTCACAAATAATCTTACTCATTTATTTTAGAAAAATAAATTTGGAAGGTGAAATCATCGTTTATCGTCATCTATTGGATAGCTATGGCGTTTACGAGTATACAGTACATGAACCTTCTCCTCCAACGACGACTGGCACTTTGACAAGAAGATTCATTGTGAAAAGTCAAAAGAAAGGATCTGTTGGCATTCGTGAGTATAAGAAGTGAGAATGCTCATAGGAATAGAAAAAGTAAATTTGTTGTTTGTTTCAGGAGAATGCCCACCCGATGGAGCATATATCAGTTTGATGAATCATTCACCAGATAAAGTCATAGAGCTGTCGAAATGGGTGCTCAAAAGACGTATCGACGGCAAGGTAGAACTCCGATATACAGTGCCCGATGGAGTTCGACTTCAGTCAACTTGTGAATTGAGAATTTTTTCGAAGCAAGGCGCTGCTATTGCCAAGTCATCAACTAAAAATCGTGCTGGCACTTCGCCGACACGTCAAGAACTGATAAATAAAGAAATTACCACGTGGGGTATGTAATTTTGTACTACTATCTAGCTTATATAAATCTAAAATCACTGTTACTTAGGAAGTGGAAACTCGACAGAAACTTTTCTGTTTAACCAACACGGCGAAGAAAAAGCAATGTTTACACAGTCGATTGCAGTCGCAAGCAATGATATCTGATAAATATCGACTATAACGTCTTCAGTATCAAATGGTTATTTAGAATTAGAATAACGTCGCGTATCAGCTACTTTTTTTCTAACCTCATAGAATATTTTATAGCTATACTTTTATCTTGAATAAATATCAAAAGACTTTCAATGAAAATGTAAAGTGTATTTATGTGTTCTTGAGACCATTGTATAGAATACTAGGGATTGATTTTTACGAATCACATGTACACTAAGTTTCTATGTTATTTTATATACATATTAATAAAGTCTATTTTTGGAGAGAAGAAATCATACGAATTTCAATAATCATCGTAGGAAAGATTTGTGAGGTCTTCAAACGTTTGTATGCAAAGTCACACCTCAAATAAAAGAAAACAACCGGTCATTCAATAGACATTTTGATAATTAATTGTACAGTCATACGATAGGATGCGTAAAAGCAAACCACAATTCGATGAATTTGACATAAAAGAATATATTCAGTCACATATACGCACTCCATTCGTAATTCCTCAAAATCTTCTGAATATAAAGAAAAAAGAATATGCACATATGAATACTTATGATTCACTTCGTTGGGTATCTAATATAAATATGGCCTATGATTTTTTAATGAAATCCAGTTATTGAGTTCCTAAAAAAGCAATACACTGATGATGGAACTTATTGTTTTAATAAATTCACCTTCAGAAAGCTAGCCAAACGAAAAATTGCACTTAAATATTTGATAACATTTCAAGAGTTCATTTGATACGTATATGATGTCTAATAAGTAACTAATATACGTGAAATAACATACTAAATGAGTATTTAGAAATTTTATTAAACATTCAAGAGACATGAATTATTCATATGTCTATATATCTTCTTCAGATAATCTGATAGTTTTCTTTCTTAGTATTTTTCAGGTGATGTTACATATTTATTATAAAATTATGGCAGTGAAATTGCATATGTAATTATCTAATGTAAAGCATTAAAAAAAACTTGTTGCATACAAATAAAAGTCATTTGAGAATTACTTTTCAAAGAAATATCCGACATTGAGCATTAGACATAAGTATTAGAACCTGTCATTGTTCTAGGATTACTTCTACTGGAGTAATCAACATTGCTCGTTTGGCATGTTTCTTTTCTTCGAACGGGCAAACTTTCAACAGGTTTTGAAGTTAATGACACATGCCCTAGGAGCTAGTTGCATATTTGCTAAAGGTCCTTTCTTTTCGAAGACTTAAAAGTTCGATGAATGCCATGAGATTAAGAATGAATAGCCAATAAGTTGCACTTTTCGAATGCTATGAATCTGATGGCTGTCTACAATCAAGTAATAGAACTGAGAAGAGAACAATATATATATTTATATATATATATATACTCATAGTTTCAAATTTCTAACATAAATATAACCTATTTACTGAATGATTTATTATGCGACAGCGATAGAAATTGTTTCAAGTAGAGCAATGATGATCTTAGGATGGTTATTGTTAAAAATTTTAAAAGATATGAAACATGAAAAGGTGTTCTAGTCGACCATAGATGTATTATTAATAGAGATGCGTATGCAATATCTATCACGCTAACAAACGTATTTATCTCAACAGATATGATGCTTACAATTTTTATATTATCGTGACAAAAGTATTTATTAGATTTTTTGTCGAGTGCCCACACCATTCTGCCATGATAAAATATGAACATTTCTCTCAGTCAGAATGATTCGTTCAAAAATTTTATCATTACTGTTCAGATACATTCTGAGATCTTTTTCAAATGGATTTCGTCAATTTAACTCTAATGCTAAATGGCAATCTTCATTTATTTAGTGGCAAATCATCTGAATGACATTAAATTGGTTAGTTGCTGTGGCTATCATTGATATAATACTAACTTGTTTCGTAGCAAGAAAGTTATTCGATTGTAAACAGTTTTAATAACGAGAATAGAATGCATTAAAGCCGCACGGTTTATATGCTAAATCAAGTCGTGCCCTAAGTAGAAATGCATTTTTTAAGAATTATCAAATTCAGCACCATACTCTAGTTCAAACTCACGCCGATTTTTCTTACTCGCAAGTCCCAACGGTCAACCAGTTTATGATAAACCTCGTAGATAGTTACCATCGACTATTTTTTTCAAATAACAGAATCAATGATGCAGTCGACTAAGTATGCAGACACCCAGCGCAGGGCTAAAACTAGTAGATTCTATATTTCTAGATGGATCGATAGATAGCTAGATGGATAAATATTCCTAGGTTACACTTGTGTTAGAAGGTGTGCATATGAATCGTATACATGTGTCTATGTTCTCATCGCATTATTGATGAATTCTGCTAATAATGCCCGTCTCTCTGCAACACCTACATTCACTCCCTCGTTTTGAAATATTTATAAAAAAAAGTAATTAGATATGCAGCTACTCATCTAATTCGGTGTCAACCTATATCTATATGATAGATATCAAGCAAGTCGTTGTGACTTCGAATGATAGAGTAGTAGAATTGTGTTGTTAGTTGTGAAAACTCATTTCTACCGAGCGCTACGATTTTGCCTATAAGAAATTATTTAATAATAAGGTACAATTTCAGTCATGAATTTCGTTTTTGTAGCTTTGCATCCGTTAGAATCTGATGTGGTACTTACTGTACAGTTCTCCGTAGTAAACTTCACGTCAGATCCATATTCGTCAGCAGACTTCTACTTAGTAGGATTGAAAAGTCGATCTAATGAGTTCTAACGTTACTCATATATATTTGTTTTTAGAGAATATTCTATTTTATGCTATCAAAAGCGAAACTCATCACTATTTTGCTATCAAAAAATTTCTATTCTCAGTTATGATTGTAGTGTTTGTTTCAATTATGGTTTCCTAGAACAAATTTCGACAAATGCAAGAACTAGTTCTTTTTTATCCAGTGACACGTTTCTGTTCGCGAAATTTTAATGAACTATCTTCTAAGATTCGCCTCGATTTTGATTAGATAATTAAGAATAATTATCTATCATCTGTTCGAACCTATCTCAAACTTCTGCTTGAGTACATAGGAAACTTTGTGTGCGCATTTGCTATCAGTTTTTTCTGGCTCATTCAGCTCTTTTTTCTTCTGTTTGCACAGCTTCTCTTCAATGAAGATAACGAAAGAATAAATAATTATAAATGTTAATATTGCGAAATAAACAGAAAACGTCGCTTATATGACCACTAGTCGAAACAAAATTTAAAAAGGACATCAATGGAGCTCAGCGTGGAAGCAATTCGCTTGCTGAAAAATAGAAGTAACAATAGCATTTAGTAATACTAAGAAAAAACCTCAAAAAGTTCAAGAATATTAACTGTCATTCTATGCAAATATTCAGTGAACTGTTCATATTGGAGATGGAGTCTTACAGGAGAAGAATTAGTAGCTGATAAAATTGTTCCCTATTTTCTAGTTTCAGTCTGCTGTGATTTTTCTAATCCACAAGCGATGCTATTTTTCTCGTATTATGAAATTGCGATAAGTTCGAAATCGAAATGTAAATATTCAATTGCTATTGATCAAAAAGATCATTTACGAATGTATTCTAGGATCAAATCTTAATTTTTTTTACATACCGTTTCATTTTTTGTACCATGCTACGTATGTTTAAATAGTGCGTCTATTAATTGATCCTCGTAGAAAGTTTGAACTGTCTGGAAATTATTTTCTGTAGTGTACTCAATCTTGAATAATCGTACGAGAAAACAAATCTTTCAAGTAGTTGACAAACAAATACTTTAACGTGTGCATTCATTACGATTACGATTGACAAAAGTCTTCAAAATATTTTTATATATTATCAAGAAAAATCTTATTCTAGCATGAGTTTCAGTTAAATGAGTTGTCAGAGAAAACATATGAATGCAATTAATATCAATGGATTCTAATGAAAATAAACTGGAAAATGCTCTGGACAAAGTAAAGTGATAGGTTTTATTTATTGATGTCACCTGATAGTTTATTAGCAACATAACACTCTCACACCAGATGTGCACCAAGTTAAGTCTCACAAATTATCAAAGTTAACAATCGAAGAAAAAGATTAAAATTCTTGAAAAAAGTTGTAATCGTATTCTATTACTAAAATAACAAGTATCGTGTTATCTAAAATAAATGAAATATGATATTTTAATATGTTTTATTCATTGAAAATTAATAAGAAATTGAATAGGTTTTTTCTACAGCGTAGTGCAGAGTTTTATTCATGACAATTTTGATTATTCCTATTAAGATATTATCGAGCAGGACTAAGAAGTATACGATTATTAGTTGAAAACTGAATTAATTAGCTAAGATCAGATAATATGTAAAGTAGATGAACCAATATAAACTGGAAGCGAACGTGAGTGTCAGTAAATAAATCGGTTACATCGATCAGGATAAAATAAAAATGTTTGTTGGACAAGATATTCTTCGTATTGAATTACATTTTTAGTTCTATGAAAAATTCAATAGCTAGACCTTCATTCGTTTGGTGTTGAGTTTTTTAGCGTTCTGTATTACCTTGTAGGCAATGCCGAGCTGATCACGAACATATTCGTCAGGAAGTAAACCATAGTTTCTTCCACCTTCCTCTTGACTACTTTACATGTCAGAGTACCTTGTTCTATCTTTCATTCACTTCAAATGTAATTGTTCTCCCTTGTGAACGCAGAAGATGAATAAATTTGTTTATTTACTAATATTAATTTTAAGTTCAATTGCGAATAAATCCTTCCAAATAAGACTTACGACATTATTCAATGCTGAAAAAAAGATGTCCAATAGCTGTAGGCAGAAAAATTGCTGATAGAAATCCATTCTTAGTAATTATATTGATAGTAGAGTAATAGCAAGAGAATAGCTGATCATTTTAGTAGCTATTACAATATGCTCATATGAATTCCAGTTTAGTACATACTATATAGAACATTACTGAATACTCAAGCACAATTTCAATTATACAAATTATTTTGAAAAAACAAAGCATGATGAGTGGAAGTTTTTGAACAATTATTTTCGTTTTTATTTGGAACCATACTACTAATAACAATTGAAAACTTAAAACAAGCTAAAGCATTAACCAATTTATTGACTTTTCTACCTCGAATTTTGGAATTTTGATAAAAATTTTCAGTGGAGATGATCTCTCGATCGATTCAGCAACTTTTCTCTTCGTTGAATGCTTTTCGATTTCTAGAATGCGATATCGGTTCTCACTGATAATAAGAAATCTTAATGCTGTCAATTTATTTTCATGATGAAAACCTACACTACTATCAATTAAATGATAATGTTGAATTTCTTTACTACTTGACAATAAAATTCGACTTTAGTTGATTATCAACTACTTATGTTAGCATATTATTTGACTATTTCGAAGTATTATAGTTGTTATTTGAACATTTTATATGATAACTAAAGCTTGTTTGTAATGTCTACACTTTGTTTCATCAATACATCTGGAAAAATGGATGAAAATAAAAATTAGTTATGAATTCTGCATGAAATCATTATATTTCAGAAAATCTTCAGAAAATGAACTATATTTCACGTATTCGTATATCTTTGATCTTGAAGATAGATATATGTTTGACCATTACTGATTAGATGAAGCGAATATAAACATATGAGAAGTTGTGGATACCAGAAGTGTAATGTAAGCTGTTTAATTATCGAAATGTCTAAAACTTTTTCTTTTCACTTAAAATACATGAATATTTTTGATTGTTGTTTATTAACTTTTACTCAAAGAATAATCATTCTATGTAAAAAAAAAATATCATCGATTGAAAACAGCTCGTGTTGCGACAAAAATGCTATTATTCTCAAATAATATAAATTTAGTAAGAAGATTTTTCAATTGTTCAAATATTCTAACAAACGGCATACATTTTGTAGTTTCCCGGTCCTTTGTTGATACTTGTTCAGTCAAAATACCATAAAATAAAATATATCTCTTGGTTGTACTGAACAAAATTTTTGTTCGATATTGAAAACACACAATGGTGTCGAAAATCAAGGATGGTTTTTGGAAAATTAATCGAGGAAAAATGTTCTTCTGATCGAATTAATTTACTGAGGATAAAAAAAGATGATGTTTCCTGAAAATTTCAATTTTTTGTTTTTGATTATTTGAAAGGATATTTTCAATGTGTTCATTTAAGTCATAGGCAGTTAACATGACTCTCATTGGTAATTTATTGAACTCATTTCATTTCAGAATGTTATTCTAATTTAAGATGCAGTTCTGTTACTTACGTTGAGTGGAAGTAAGTTGTAGTTCATTGCTACGTGAAATAACGTTCTGTGCATTCTGTTTTCAATGGCGGAACACATATTTTCTCAAGTATCCAAGAACGTATTGGTATACTTTGTACTTTATTATATAACCGTAGAATATAATGAAATAGACTAATAAGAAATTGTTTAGATCTGATTTTAATGCTTTTCACGTTCATCTCACTGGAGGCGTCTTTATATTGCCATGCAGACAGTCTGTCATGTCTAACATTTTAATTTTATACGAACTGTATCCTGGAGTTTTTTAAAACTATTCTCGGATGAAGTATAAATTCATAAACAACTATTGAATCAGTCGTAGATTTTAATTTTAAGTAAAAATAAAGGACATGCTATTTTTCTGAATGTCTTGTGCTTTTTAAGAGCTTTAATAGTGTAAAATCAATGTTTTAAGAGTAAGAAAAATCCATTACGAACATAGGTGCAGGCTTTAGAGCGATTTTCAATCGTTCTTACAAGAAACCAATAAAAAGTTAATGATTCGACTATTTTTCTCGTCATCAGGAAATAGAAATTCGTTTTATTATGAAAATCAACATATGAATGATTTCCTTTGCTTTTCTGATTCTTTTGTTCGATGTCCAATGTAAAGTACTCATGAAGAAATGTCTTTGTGCCAATCCCATACTAACATATGCCATATTTCATTCGTCATCTCATCATGAAACGAATTTATTGAAACAAAACCGGCCCTTATATGAGCATAAAGAGAACGTGGGTTTTTATCAGAAATACTTGTAATGATTAGTCGAAAACGATCACTGTAGATTTCCCGATGTTTATTTAGCATTCTTGTCAAGATCTTCTGACCTCGAAAACCAGCTGCTACACATGACTGACCCATAACGTAGTAAGCATAATCTTTAAGAGGCTTTTCTTTGTATTCCAGCGAATTGATAATGGAGAATAAAGAATGAAGCTCTGGTACTTCTGCGCCAAATTCAGGTGGCATCGATAGGGCGTATCCGACTATTTTGGAAATGTCATCTTTAGCGATGATACTCGGCATTATCTGATTCATTCTCTGAAGAACATTATGCCGATGTTCAACAGTAACGAAACCATCAGAGGCTTGTACTTCAATTGGAACGTTTCGTTTGAGATTAGCTTGTTGAAGAGCCATAATCGCCAGAATATCAGTCTCACACTGAACAGTTGTTATGAATATCATCAAGTGACTGATCAAAACTTATTCAATTCGATTAATTGTAAATAAACTGTTGATAGACAATCAATAATATTTGAACGATGTACTTCAATGAGACCTAATAATACAAGAGTGACGATCTAGAAGAAACACAACAATGTAGCTACAAGTTATTATCTGAATGTTCCTATCAGTCATTTGGTTTGGTTTTATTTCATTTACGTAGTCTTCAGTGTAACGATTTTAGATAGAAGAGATGCCTGTGCTGATGGTATTACACTTTATTTAACTCTTCAAATCATAAATCGCCTCGATTACATATAAAGCACACGCTTAAATACTCAACCATTTGAGAGAACGAAGAAGAAGGATAGATAAAGACAAATGTAAAGGACAGAAAGATAAAGGCAATAGGTATTATGAGAATAAATGGCTTTATAAGACCAAATGTTATGTATAGGTTACACTCGAACGAGAGCATTACACCCCGGATGGAATTTGGACGCTCTCCGCATATAATCATTACATTCAGAACTGCAGCATATTCGATATTTCAACGAATAAGATATTGATATAAACATTATCAAAGTTAAGATCATTATCTCAACACGTGTCATATATTGAGAAAAAAAGCTGATATGGAACGATTCGTACCTCGTAAAGTAGGTAAAGAGCAACGATATGGGTTGAGGAGAAAACTGCTATCCAATAGACTTTGACAGTGTTTTATTAGACTAACAAAGGAATTAAGTTTTATTGAATAAAAACGATCTGCTCTGTCTCTACCGAAAATGATAGATATCATTTGAATACTAAACGTTAGAATGAATAACTCATCGTACATCTTGAGGATGCTGGTACAGAGATGTGTTGATATTCTGTTCTAGCTTACCAGATGTATAACCAAATTTCAGTTGTTGAGCTATATTAGATGATAATCGTTGATAACTACGCATATTGTGAATGATATTTCCATGTAAAATGGTGACCTTTTCATAATTAATTAATTCTACTAGCTAACGTACTGAACTGTAGGTATCTGAAAACATTTCCAGTCACCATTGTTTTATAACTATTTGAATGAATAGTCTATTGAATATTATAGCCCACTAAATTATCTTTTTAAAAGATGCCACTTTTTTTCTAAATGTTCAATAGTTTGCATTAGAAATGTTTTCGGTCGATAACGAAGCATACACCCGAAAGCATATTATTTCTATAGATTCAACCGTTTATCAAATATTAATACACTCGTAACAGTCACACTGACAAGTACTACAATCTATAGTTGAAATTGTGATTACACTTGTTTTTATTAAGATTTTTATACAACATATTGATATTTCGATTACAATTTAACTTCTTTTTCGCATTGCTATGATTGCTTAGCGAAAGTCCTTAGCCATACAATGATTTCTTTGTTGGTTATGGTAAGTATTATTTCGGGATATTTCTTCTATATAAAAAAAAACCTGTATCTAAGAGAAACAAGTGTGATCTTCCAAAAACAATCCATCGAATAATTACTGATATCGATTGCTCTCATTAATTATGATATTAACTCAATTTGCACATACATTATATACTGACACATGATTAATGATAAATCATTCACAAGGTTCATAATAAAGTTTTTTTTACTGCTTTAAATTCTAGAAAAATCAAGTTAACTATTGATTCATTTAGAGAAAATGAGTTTTAGCAATAGTGTAATCAAATTAAAACAATTATTCATTTGTCAAACTCACGCAAAAAAAGTAGAAATTTCAAGTGCTTCCGTATGATTAACTTATTTTGATTTGATCTCGTGTTCGAGAATGTTATAGGTCATGAAAGTGTGTTGTACTATTTTAATTTCATAAAATTGCTACAGCTGAGATCACTTTTCTATTTGAGTTGGCCCTGTTGAATTTTTAATTAATATTCATGTAAGTTTTGTCGAGCATTACGCTCAATCTGATCAATTATTTTTGTAGATTATTTAGAAATACTACGATCAGCTTCACATTGTTTCACTTCAGTATTTTGGTATCAATATCAATTCAAAACAGCAGAGGCATTGTAACATTGATCATATCTTTATCACATGACTAATGTGTTGATCGATAATCGACTATCTATAGAAACCTCGATTTGACATGTCGTTTATGTTTCTATCCGTATTTCAGCATGAAATACGTTAATATCTGACGCATCCTGGGAAAAACTCTGATATATGATTGTTGAATAAATAATAAATATTTTTGATCTTAAATTTTATATAGTATGCCATTTTTAGACTTCAATGTTAGAACATGCAAAATGTATTCGCTCGCATAGAAGAACCATTACGAAAAGAAATTATCAATACTATTATAAATGGAATAGCCGTTATTAAGGGATAAAAACTAACTAATCATGTTAATTCTGAAAGAAAATCAAGTTGTTGATCAGTTGATTCATTTTTCCGTATGTGACTAAAGTAATATTTGTTTTCTTTTTCATTCTATTCGAAAGTCTGACGTTTCGTCAACGACGGACATAAGAAACAAGTATCAGCCAGTCAAATCATATAGTTTTTCAATATTTTATTCTAGGAAAATTGATTGGAGTCTTGCACTATCTTTATATTTACAGCAATTTTTCATACATAATTGTTAACAGTTAATATCAATCGGTATATTTTATGAACGACTGCGTGTTTCCCACATGAAATATAAATCTATCCGATGCGTGCATAAACCCGATAATTTTATTCGAGAAACCAATGATTCGCTTGGTTTCACTTAATAACTTGAAAGAAAGAAGATGATTTGGTTTAAATTCATCTCTCGAAAGTAATGTGAATATTTATTTAAAAATAAGTGAAACTAAGGAAAGCATAGGAACATTTACATGATGGTTATAAGATAAGAAGGGAAAAAATAGTCACTTTAGTCATATGACATTTAAAAGATCACTGTTGACGTTATTTGATGGACAACAGACTGATGATTACTGGAATCATCACAATCAGGAAGTTTCCCGTTCCCATTGAAGCTTCATTACATAGATCCGTTGTGCAACAATACTGGTAAAAACCACACCCTAACTTAAACTACTTCCCTCAGTACAGCTTCCTGTAGTAGAATAGCCGCTCTATGGCATTGGTATTGCTGGTAACTACTGTTTTGTATAAAGAAAAAAACATTAAATTTATTTAAAAAAACTTTGCGAAAATATTTGCTGTAGAATAAACAGCACTAGTATTCAATGCTGTCGTTATGACTCCACTACCTTTCGTACTAAATGATGGACCACATCCATCCGTACCGGCAACACAAGAATATCAATTAATAGAGTCAATTCCTTGTTGTACAATTAAATAATTTTTAATAGAAGAACCAGCTTAATTGAAAACAAATAGTTTAAATTTACCAAGAAAAATCAAACAGTAGAGTGTAATAGTGATTGCGTTCATAGTTGTTTTTCTTCTTTGTCGTAGAGATTTGAAGTTGAGTTGTAGCGAACAATTAAATGTGAATTCGTGAGTAAGTTAGTCTAATTTATAGTCAACTGTTACTAAGCAATTGCTGACAAGAAACATTTTCGGAGAAAATACGGCGGAAAAGTTAGTCATTCCATCAAGATTAGTTACTTTTCTTCAATTAATATTTTATTCTATACTTATATTACCATTTTATTTTCACGTATACTATGAAAATATCAATCAAGTCGGAAAACTAAAAACAGAAAGCAATACATCAAACTTGATTTTACATAAATACCTTGATTTCTTGAAATGAGCGACTTAAAATTTATTCTTCAGATATTTTTTCAATTATACATTCAGTTTTTCTGAGATTTTTTGTCCTTCTACTTGAAAATTTTAAGTTTGATCAATAAAATATGTTTTTAGCTGGTTCTCAAATACGAACAAAAATAGGTTTGAAGCAAAATATATTTTACAACAATAGAATTCAAAACAAACATTTTATAAATATCACAATTAAATTGTCTCTCTTTATGAGATTTGTCAAGAACATAGATGAATTTGTTTTCTAAAATATTCCCAACTTCTCGCAATACCACATAAGGCCATTGAAGATTTTTAAATTGTTCAGTTACATAAAGTTATGATGATTGATAGATTCATTTCGCAAATATTGATTGTAACTCATATAATCTCAGCAGTGTCCAAGGACTGAAGTTTAGGAATTCTTCCGATATCTACAAGTCTCAGCCAAAAGAAATAATAACTTCGCGGAAACGAGAATTGATCAACGAAACCATGACATATCCTAATTCATTTCCCTATCCATTTCCTCAAATTACGCACCAGAATTTGAAAACCGTAACAATACACAACCTAAACATCATCCACATTCACCCCAAACATCCCAACGATAGCTCAGCTGATCATCACTATCCGGGGAACCAAAGAAACATCCAGAACTGATCCTCTCTCCGTACGAAGGGAACTGACAATGAAAACTTAACTCCACATCACATGTGCCTGGTTATTATATAGCAAGCAATGCGCAAAATCGAAAAATTACAAGCAGAATAGTTCCATTGACAGCACCTAGCAACTGATTCATTTACCCCGAAGGGAACCACTCTCTCCTCCATCCAGTGACTGGGAAAACGGCGCTTATCGAATACTCTTTGACAATCTTTCTCGATAACAGAAGACGCAGGGGAACCGAGAAATTATGAAAGTTCTGCTGATAATACCCAGGGACTGATCCTACTACCGCCAAGGTATCAGCCCACATTACCTTTGAAGAGCTGGGGAATCGATACTTCTCGCATACGCTTACCCAGTTACTCGAAGGATGTCGGATGAGTCCCTATTAGGTAACTTGGTTAGAAGGATGGTATTGCCATTGTTAGGTTTGCGATAAGAATCGAAGGCTAGTCTTGAATAGGTTTTGTTGTATATACGAATGGTAGCCATTTTCAAGTGTTTTTCACTACTGTCGGGCTGTTTCACATAAATCCGTTGTTGAGGGAATCTCATCAGTTTCTAGTTTTTACTTGAGACGTTTATGTGTTTGATAGATAGTGGGCAATCCCTACTGGAGGAATTGAGTGATTGTGTAGGTATTTTGTGTAGTATCTTACGGAGAAGGTATCGAATAGTGCGGTGTTCGTTAGGGAGATGTGTTGGTATTGAGGGGGATTCATGAAGTATCTGTGGGGCAATCGCCAATTCATCTAGTGCTTTTCTGTTTATTGCTGGTGTTCGAAGGAATCGGAAGAATTCCCATTCCTCAGTTCTTGGACACCCTTCATTATTGAAGATCTTTACTCTTACAAAAAAGTCATGATTTATGTTTCAAAATAGAATATGATATGATCAATGCATATTACTATTTGCTTATCACAAGGACGAAGAAGGATGTTTTACTTTCGGACCATTCGAACTATACAAGCGAAACAAATATGAATACGATAGTTGTCAAAGCAAAAAGAAAAAAAATTTCATTAGTTATGTTCATCGTGTGTAAAATAGAATCTGTATATTTTGAATAAAGGTACATGGTACTTTGCTTAGATCAGCTAACCGAGTGATCTCATAAGAAAGCGACAAAAAATTCTTTTTTTTTTGTGTCACTTCTCTGCTGTCAGCTAAATAGTACATAAGTATTTATGATATACTGTTTTACTTTTCTATATCGTAGGGTCAACATACGGTCATATCAGCATTTTTCGTTCGTTCGTGTATGTTCTATTATTAACAACGAAATAAAGCGTACGGCTTCGTTCACTCATCATTGAATTTACTTTGTATACGCATGGTAAGTATGATGATCGTGTACTTTGAAAAAAATCACAAAATAATCTTGGATAACTGATACTTATTTATTGGGAAAAGTGTTTGATAAAAAAAATGAACTTGAATTCATTAGTCGACATCAAATTAAAAGCTTTTTCTTTCGATTACCAACAAGTTTTTTCTTTTATTCGTTTGAACTATTTGTCGTCAAGGTAAAGATAAATCGAACATGGGAGAGTCGTGTTCTTTTTTATATGTCCGTGAATCATTGGTTTATACCATCGGGCATGAATATTCATTTCTTTCTTCGATAAAATTGAACAGAACGAAAATATAAAAAAGTTTATATTTTCTTAATTTTTTTGTTCGTGTGTGGTTTATGTGACGATATGAAAACATGATTCTTTATTATTATAATAATTTGAAAAGAAATAGTACGCTAATCATTTTTACGCTGTGTTTCTTAAAACAATACATATTAACGTGAAGCTTATCGTTCATCTGTATGTACAGTGTTCATTCATTGTTTTATTTTCTGCACGCAACTGTTTACACTCATCTCAGTTTGACCATGATGAACTAATATGTCTTTAGATGTTTCTGCTTCTTTTTGTTCTAGATTATTTGTCGAGTAACGATTCAATTGAGCACATACATGCTCAAGGATTGATTGGTAATCCATAGTGGGCAGTTTTGAAAGTGCCTTCTCACAAGCAGATCCTAAAACTTTTGAATTTTGCTCAATTCAATTAAAGGTTTGAATAATTTAAATTAATTAAAAAAACGACTACTTATTTATCTTTATAAATGAAATGATAGAGAAGAAAACAAATTGACAAGTGCAAGATTTTTCCTATTTAGTTCTATTTGATGGAAGAATACAATATAATTTAAAAAAGTATTGTCTTCAACTCCACTTTCCTTGAATATTGCCTATTCAGTAAGATCATTCAAAATATAAAAATGACACGCTACGTAATTATATGTTACCGTAATCTAGTCGTGCTGGACTGTGGATTGATATAAATGATATTATAGATGCCTTTGGAAGCTATGTTTTCTTTGGAATTCATGTAAACTAGATTCTTGTAGTAATGCTTCTTTAATTTTAGAAATTATACTGAGGTTTTCAACCTGGCTATACTTTTCGTTGATTCCCAATAAATATACGCTAGAAGTCAGGCTAAAACTTATTCATTGTGATCTATCTCGTCTCGACTAGTATAGCAATCACAGAAACAGCTTTTAAAAATTGATCAACTCATTTTGTTTCACAAAAATGCCATTATTTCAATAGAGTGAATTTACCAAAAAAAAAATTATTCTTAAAGATTCTATTATTTTTCCTTCCAGCTTTTCTTGGTACAGTAATATTGAATCTTAGACAGTTCTAATATATATCATTCTAAATTAACTAGAAACCTATAAGAACTTTTCATTTTTTGATTCGTTTGTAGATAAATTATAATGACGAGTAAAAGTTCGCCATTTGTTTTATATAAAACATTTATCGATGCTTATATGCAAGGTCATTCTGAAGTGGCTAAATGTGTATGTTATGTCTTGATTGATATTCTAAATAAAATAAAATACAGAAATATTTATTTTTCTAGCTTCGTCATTACAATGCTTTAGCTGAATGGAATCAAATAAAAAATAATGAAGAATTGATCAAATCAAGCATTGAAAACTATCTTGAAATAGGAAAAAAATCAACAACAATTGCAAACGAATCGAAACCTGCTAATGATAATGAGACATCAACAACGAGTGCACGAAAACGAACAATTTCATCAGATGATGAAACAGAAATTCATGATCCATTATTTGATCCCGATGCAGTCATACCTGTTGAACCAACATTTTCAAAACGCACGATAAGAAATCCCATTGATGAAAACGAAGATGAAACAAAACCGTGGGTTATTCGAGGTATTGAAAAAGCGAAAGCTCGTGTTCAAGCACATCTTGCAAAAATTGAAGCAAGACGTCTTGCTAGAAAGAATCGAGTAAAAGCTCCAGCACAAGAAGCACTTGCACAAGAAATTAAAGAAATATCTGACCGCATTGCTAACTTAATACAAGTTAAAAATATGGGTTTATCAACTGAAGAAACAAATCATACGTTAAAGAAATTAATTCGACAAAAAAAAGAACGTTCAACAGAGCTCAGCCTTTTACAATCTAAACAGCGCGCTGGTTTACGTTATCGTCAACGAAGAAAAAAACGTCTTGAAACATTATGTAGCGCTGATACAGAAGTTGCGACTGAACTTTTAAAACTTTATAAACCGTCCACAATAGCTGTTGTATCTGCCAATTCTAATGATAATGTTTCTCCAGATTTATTACAAACAATCGAAGAAATCGCCAGACTTGGTGGTGTATCAGATGCAAATCACAGACTTCTTAACAATAAGCCATGTACATCGTTGGATGATCTTAGAGATAAAATAAAAGAACGTGGTTATGAAATTCGTAGATCTTCGGCTTTCTATCGGTAAACAAATGATTTGATTATGGTTAGTTTCAAACGTAAAATCCAATATTTTAGTCTTATACCTGCTGGTGCTTTTTCTGAAGATGGAAAAAAACATGTTACATCATCAGCAGTTCGTCTTCGAAAAATTCAAGCTATTGAACAACTCAAACACGAAGGTAACTTATGAAACTAGGAGGGGTGTCCAAGGACTGAGAATTAGGAATTCCTCCTCAGTTCCCCTACAGTTCATTGCATACTAAAGGTAAAAATATGGAATATTCACAATAATTTTTGTTTTTACACTCATCGTCACCTACAAAATTGTGAGAATCAATAGTTCCGTGCACAAATTATTTAAAAAAAAGTAATATCGCGACTTTCGTGAATGGTGGAACTGTGAGGAAACCAATGGTTGATTCCCATTTTCTCTAGGAATTATCACAGCGGCACTGACAATTCCTCGGTAGATTAGGAATTCCTATTTCTCAGTTCTTGGACACTGCTGGAAACTAGACATTCCAAAAACAATGCGCTTCATATCTATTTAGATTGCCATTTTGTATCTGGAACCTTACGATATATCAAAGATTTAGCTGGAACATTTGGAAACGATTGTATTTTTTATCTTGTTCAAGATAATAAAGCTTCTATCAGAATTGGTCGACCTGCAGCTAAAGGAAATGCACCACTTATCATGCGTTTAGATTACCAAATAAGTACAGCTAATTCAACACCAATACCTCCAAGTGTTCGATATCAATTTAAACCAGCGTATGTTGAATATCGAATTTTAATCACGTTTCTTTATCAGGGATGAATACAAATCTTTCTTGGTTGTTAGTTATTAAGATAAAACTTATTTTGATGAGGATTTACAGAGTAATCTATAATATAAAGTGTATGTTACAGAATCAGTAAAATAATTCAAGAATTTCTTCTTCTTGAATTTAGTAAATAGTAAATAAGCCTTGAAAGTACTTAGACAACCGACGTAAGATAATTTTTCACAATGATCAAGACTCTAAGCTACTGATTTTGGTGACTTTGAATGGCCTTGCATATGCTTTTTATCAATCGAATCATCATAGCCGGATACACGAACTTGATTAACTCGATATATATTTAACAGAATTTTCAAATTTATTTTTGATTTGAAAACCTTTGCAAAGAAAATCGAAAATATTAATTGAACAACAAATAACAGTTTTGCCCGTGTTTTTATCGACGATATTAACTATAAAACTGAAATTCTACAAATAATTAGTATTGATCAGATATAATAATCTGTTATTGTTTGAGAACTTGTGGAATATTCTCTATAAGAAGTCAATATCTAATTATCAAATTTTATTTTAAGATCTACTATTCCCATCGTACTCTACAAGAAGAAATTGTTACACAGAGTCTGTTTTTTTCAGAGCAAATCGATTACGTAAAATGACTGAATTCTAGCGAAGAAACTGCCAGTTTCCATTTAATTCCCAAGTTTAATACTATCAGTTCTAAGCATGAGACAACAGTACATTAGTTTTCAACCATTGACAGTGGTTTAGTCTTTTTCTATTCTTCTAAATATTTTCTAGCATCAACACTCTTTCCGTTCATTGTTTTTTAAGTTTCTCTTTTGAAATTAAGCGTTCGCATTGTTTCATCTTACGTATCTTTGATTTAGAGTATATGCATCTTGTATTCTTGATGAAAATGGTACTATTACCAATGCTGGTCCAACATATATTGCTGTTCGATCAGCAAAACATGATCAAACAATTGTTAATTGTGAAGAAATTGATTTTGATCATGTTGTTAAATTAAAAGAATTTGAACGCACTGCTCGAAATCATGTTGGTGAAATCAAACCCATTATTATTATGAATGTTGATAGTATCAATCCAATGGATTTTACACGTTTTCGAAAAACTCTTAATTTATCAATTAAAAAATTTAAAAAATATAATTTAGATGCTTTTATACTTGTTACACAAGCACCAGGTCAAACAGCATTCAATATTGTTGAACGACGTTTAGCACTTTTATCACATGATTTATCAGGTTTAGTTTTACCAGATAATTTCTTTGGTACGCATTTGAATATAAGTGGTTTAACCGTTGATGCTGAATTAGAAAAAATGAATTTTAAAAAAACCGGTGATGTACTTGCTGAAGTATGGAATATGAATATGATTGATGGTCATCAAGTTGTTACTGAATACATTGATCCACCAGCGTCAACTAATGATATGGTTCGATTTATTGATACTAAATTTACTTTAGATTATATTATAGATGAGTAAGAATTTTAAAGAAATATCCAATAGGAAACAAACGTTTTCGTTTTCAGAATTTGTGATGAAGACGAAGAAATTCCACTTCATAAACGTATTGAACATTCCCGTCCAGCTTTTTATCCAGATCCAACTATAGATACCAAACCTCAGCCAGTTTATGATATTGATGAGTATGTTCTATTTAAAAAACAAATATTTCACAAATCTCTTATGAAATTTTTAGATATTGGTGTGCAACACATGTTTTTCAAACTCAATATACTATTCAAATAATTCGTTGTACTAAGCCAGAATGTTGTGGTCCATGGCGTTCAAATTATATTCAGGTATTTCCTCATCGATTTCTTCCACCGCCTGTACCATTTAATCGTTCGTCTCATGGCGTTCGATTAGAAAAGATTGAGTCGACATTGGCTAATCTAAAACCTATATCTCCATATTATGGTACACTATTTCAACGGATACAATTTCATGGTATTGTTATGCGTGGAACACAAAATCAATTAATACCATTTGATGCTTATTGTCCATCAGTGCAGAGTAAACTTGATTCACGTAGATGTACGATTTGTAAACAATATATTCCATCTGCAACACGTTTACGTGATCATTATAAAGTTCATCAACAAAGATATGCATCAAAATATACTTCGTGTAACAATAATAATAATAATAAAGAAGAAGAATTAGTTGATGAAGATGATCCAATGGATCCCAGTGATTTGCCATTGGCACCAATAAATATAAGTCAAAATGGAGTTTTTCTTTTTGTTAATATGGTTGATTGGTTAAAATCTGATTTTGAAGATGATCCTGTTGCTGAACCAAAACCACAATCAATTGCTGCTAAAGCAAATGCAATGATTAGAGAAGAAAAACAATTAGTAGCTGAGGCAACGGCTGCCATTGCTGAAAGTGCAAAATTAATTGAAAAATCAACAAGAGCAAAAGCAGCAGCAACAGCAGCAGCAACAACAATACAAAATGATGCAACTCAATCAGTAGCAACTATTTCAGTTGATAATGCATTATCATCAAATGACAATTTTGATGTATCTGAAATTAAATTGGAACAAGATGATGTATCTAATGCACTTGAACAATTAAATGTTGCAGATGATAAAATTGATAATAGCTACGATGATCTTAGTGATCTTATAGACAATATATGATTTTACATTTAAGTAGATTGACTTGAGGTCATTTTTTTAGCTTGAATGCATATGTGTTTTAAAAAATAATAAACTTAGAATAAGATGTATAATTTAGTGTATTTCATCATATAAAACTTTCTTATTTCTTTTCGTTTCATTAGTTTTTGTATAAAATTTAATAGATTCAAAAGAAATCTTGATGAATTCATAAGAAGAAGAAAAAGACTCGCCGTATTCTGATATCAATTGGTTCTGAATACTTTCTGTAGTTGGCTAATAATCAAGCATATGATAATAACATGTTTTACGACTGATCAATGATTGGAACTATTTCAGTTGATTGTTTTCGTGCTTGAGTAAGAGCCCATTCATTGAAATTGCTTTTCGAAGATTTGATTTGAGTTCATGGTATTCCATACTGATATGATTTTAAATATCAATAAAACTTGTATAACCTGAGCGAGTGAGAGATAGAAAGATACTTTAACATGAAAGGGAAAAATTATTTTCATTGAAAACTTCAATGTAATCTAAGATCTGCATATCAATTAGCTGCACGTACCTTATTGAGAGTAGCTTTTGATAAAAAGCATCTCACCAGAAAAAAATACATTCAATAGAGCAAGTAATCCACATTTCAATTGATTGCCTTTTTGTGTATTATTAGTACAAGTCTCTTTTCTATTATTCAACTTTGATGAATTCTTTATTCAGTAATGATATATTTTTCCTATGATTATTTATCGACAATTTTTTTTATAAAAATCTATGGATCATTAAAAAAATTAAATAGTTTTAAAACGCGATCTATGAATGAAACAGTTCTACATCATGAATGGCAATACACACGAGTTTCTCTCGTTCTATTGACAATATCTCTGATTACGATTCTTTTGTAAACAAGTCTTCGATAACGATCGAAACTTGTGACCATTTAAGCTCGAATAAATTCATTTGAATTCGAACAAATTTATTCGCTTTATGTCAATACTCTTCAATCTTCATGTCAGCAAATGTAAATTTCGTACAGTGATTTCGTCTTAATAATGAAATTGCAATCATTTCATCCTGTGTGTTCTAGTATTTTTGTCTCTCTGCAGTGAATATTGTATTTAAGTACTGAAGAAAAAGTACCTGATTGGATTCCCGATCATGATTTTCGACAGTGGGGTGCATCCTCTTTTTCTGATACTTCGATCTCACTGTTTAATTCGATATTTCTAATCAATCAAATTATATTAAAGGATCAATTTCATAGACAAATAGATATTAATTTACGCCAACTACGAAGATCGATACCAGTCACATTTAATCAAGTTCTAGAATTGATTTGAGTCACAAATCAAGAAAATGGATTAATGAGTCTATTTTCATCGAATTGACAATTTCAGCTAAGTAATAATCAGAATAATATAACTTATTTGATGAATGTGCAACCTGTGAGTTAGAATAATTCATCATGTTCATGCGCGCTACTTCATCTCGATGTTCTTCATATGGTGCACTTTACAATGAAAATGAAAATTTTCTTCATACTATCGATGGACTTTGATTTGGTTGTTCGATTCTTCAATCGCCATTAGAGTGTTTTTACTGATCTTTATGTTTAGAACAGCTGCTTATGACAATGTCTTTGAATGAGTCAATGTACAAGAACTTTAGCACCGTTTCGACCAATTATTTTATATTCAATGAATATCAGTAAATCAAACTTAGCCGTTAACGAGACCATTGAAAACATTATGAATCGAATGATAACAGAATCGTGGAGTGCCCATGTGTCACATGAATCGTTCTATCTACCATGTGTTCCACAACAATGTTCGTTTACGCTTACGTATCGATTTGATTTAATGGATGTAATAACGACATTCTTACGTATATTCGCTAGTCTTTCATTCAGTTTGCATTTTGTTGTTCTCAGATTAGCTGTACAAATCTACAAGTTTCAAAATTAATCTCGAACTGTTCCATATGAAAGTGAACAAGCCCATGGACGATATTAATATAATCGAACGTGTTATCATGTAAATTTCTAACACATTCTTAAAACTTGAAAATTATAAAAGAATATTGTTCGTTTTCAATCAAAACAATGACATATTTTATTCATAAAACTATGATCTTTATCTTGTCAACTAATTTTACATGTGTGAATTCGATTAAACCATAAAGATTTTTGTCTTCATATCAAACTACATAATATATTCCGAAGTGTGAAAAAATGAAAAGTTCTACTATGAAAATTATGTATGAATGAGTACTTTCAAAGATTTGAAAAATCAATTATTAGGCAAGAATTAAATTTTCCCGACGCATGAATATTGAAAAATTGATAACATTTTATATTAAACTACAAAGTAATTTGATCAAAACCTTCATGTTGACAAATTTTGAAATCTTGATTGATAAATACAATCCTTATAATGTGGTAGATTGCGAATTGTTTGTAAGAATCTGCATGTATTCGTTTTCGATGAATAATTACATCTATTTAAAAAAAAGACTAAAAACAGTATTAGATAATTCTCTAGAAGAAACATTTACAAACGATCTTAGCTAGAATGAAAATTATAATTGTTTCAAATGACCTAGACTGTACTGTGGACATTATTGATTACGTAAAAAAAAATGATACCACCAAATGTCATGACAATGTCTTTTAAATCAAATAAAAAAAGAAAGATCAACAATAACTTCTTTGAAAAGAGTAACGAGTGAAGCAGAATAAGTTTATTTATACTATGATAACTATCAATTGATAGAAAATAATTATTTTCTATACATTTATTCTTATTTTAAAATTTTCTCAAAATTTGTTTCATGATCCGGATCTTATGGAATAATTTTCATCAAAATTTATTCTCAAAATTATCCATTCACGAATACAAGAAAAGAAAAACTAGCAAAGAATTCGAATATTTCTTGTTGACATTTGCGTTTGAATATTTGCTAAATATCAAATTCAATGACTTATTTAATTGTTGAATTTTCAACGAATATCATTAATCGCAGCAATGATAGATTGATTCATTTAATCTTTAATCCGTTCCGTATCATATTGTAGCGAATTCCAATGTGCATCCAGCGTAGATGCTCGAATGAATACCAAAGATAAGAACTCGAACCCGTTGTCACAGCTTTCCTTACATAATACACGACCATAAAAAGAAACAAGAACATGACTAGATTTAAAGAAATCAAAAGGCAAAATATCAACAGGTATATGAATGACTGACATTAAAAGAAATGAAAGTATATAGAGAGATTCACTAGAAATCAAGTTTAGTCTTAGTTTTTCTCCCTTGTTTCATCATTCATTTTGTAGAATGAGGTTTTTTTACAATGCATCTGTCACTGCGCAGTGGATATTTCATCAGTTTTTTGAAGCTGATAGAACACTAAGGAAGTTTTTTGTTGGTAATGTTAATGTCAGTGAAGATTCTGAAAAGAAAAAATATATTAAATACAAAAAAAAAGCAGATGATATATTTCTTACCGGCAGATGACTTTTCGCTGACACCATTGTCTTTTGCGTATTGTTCCCATTTATCATCATCTTCATCTAATGTTAACCAACGTTCGCAAGAACACGAATCTTCTAGTTTACGTAAATCACAATAGAGTTGATAATCCTATTAAAAAAAGTAGATTTTAAATATTTTAAATATATAGAAAAAAATACACTCTATGCCTGCCTCAAAAAAAGCATGTCTTAGTGCATTCGCAGCAGCAAGTCGATGGCCAGCATTTACTTGAAGTAGCTGATGTGAAATTAGGTCAACAGCTAAAAAATATGATGCATTTAAACATGTTGTTTATTAAAATTAAAATTAAAATCAACAAATCATTCATGATAAATTTGTCTTCTAATTTCATCTTGGAAAAAAAACTTTTTTTTGTGACTAATCATTTTTCTCTCTCTTAATATCTAATAATTCAATAAAAGTTTTAATTTTAAACAAATCGATATATAAAATATCGAACAGCACAAGTTAAATCATACCGTCAACCGATATATCCTTCCATGGATTTGATGGAAACATAAAATTTGCATTACGAATTTGCTAAAATAAAAAAGAATAGTTTCTTTTTTTCGAATAAAAATAAATCTTGTTTTTTCTACATCTTCAATTTCTTCATCTTCATTAAAAGGAAAAGTACCACTTAATCTAAAATAAAATAATAAAAAATGTCAAAAATAAAAACAAATTTATCGAGACATGAAACTTACGAAACATAAATAATGACACCACATGACCACATATCCAATGAACGATTATAACCTTTTTCTAGACGAATTTCTGGTTTCAATGCTTCGGGTGCTAAAAAATATAATTCAAAAATATCACTCATGGTATCGTAACCAAATCGTATGTTTGATCGATTTTTATTCAGCACTCGTTTATACATGAATGTTACTCAATAGTGTGATGTGATAGAAAGCACAACATCTTAGTTTTCATTTTACTCATGTTAATACGCTCAATTGTAGTTGCTAAATTATACTATAAAATTCATATTAGTCTATCATCAAAATAGTCTTAAAAAAAATAACTAGCTATGTTCAAATGCTAGTATCGATAGAAATCAAAATCTAAATAATTAGTCCAACTGATTCTCAATGACTGACAAAAACAAAGAGATTCAATAATAACAATAGTAATAATAACAATAATCTTAAATTTAATCATATCAGCTCACAAGTTTCGTGCTGTCTAGTTTAATAAAATTTTGATCAAGTTCCCAATACAAGTGATTGCGTTCTTAATCTGTGAGTATAAATATGATTTGTTGAAATTTATGAGTAGCATTGCTCTAAAAATTTTATTATACGTGTGAAAAGAGAAAAAAAATTCCAATAGAAATTAAATTAGCGCTGAAGACATCATAATGAGAATATTAACTTGCTCATATCTTTTCCTAAACATGGTTCATATGTTCTCAATTTAATAATTTAGTTGAAGTTTTCTTTCAAAACATTGATTAATTATAAGGAGTATTTTATTTCTTAACATATGGAAAATGAATCGCTTATTCTAATAGAACTTTAAGTAAACTGAAAAGAAAACGATATTACTTTCTCAAAACTCTGTAATAAATACATACGTAGATAAGCTGGTGTACCAACAATTGATCGTCGGAATGATTTTTCACCAATAATACGTGCAAAACCAAAATCACATAATTTTGTCTGAGGAAAATCTTGTGATTGTGCCAAGAGAACTATTCAAATGAAGAAGAAAAATAAAAAATATTTTTTCTTTGACTAAGTATGAACACTAGTTTACGAACCATTTTCTGGTTTTAAATCGCAGTGTACAATTGATTTAGTGTGTAAATATCTTAAAGCAACAAGTACCTAATAAATAAATATGAGAATAGAATTTGAAAATAAAACTAAAATGAAGATTTTACTTGATAAATTAAAAATTTTGTTTGTCGTTCATTAAGACGTTTTATTGGCTGACTTAAAATCATTTCAAGCATATCCGAATGTAATTTTTCCATTACTAGAAAAAACTAAAAAGAAAAAGCAAATTAAAAGATTACAACAGATATTTCTTTTCAAATTTACTTTTCCAGGTGTATCGAACATGGCATGTAATTTAATGACACCTGGATGTGTTATTTCATGTAAAATATCAACTTCACGATGAATTTTTTCTTCTTGATCACTAAAGCGCGTTTTGTCAATCACTTTAATTGCAACTTCTTCTTTCGTTTCCAGTGAATGACCTTAACAAGTAAAAAGAAAAAAATTAATAAATGAGTAAATGGTTTGCTCATATTGAGAAACTCAGTAGTCAATATTTTATTCAATGTGAAGACTAGGTCTCCACTAATTTCTGGGTATTTTATCACATTACATGCTATTAAAAGAAGTTATTTACTCTTTCACAATTTTATATTATCTCTCTACTAGCGATAATCTCGATACAACACAGACATCAATCTCTCAACTGTGTAAATTTATTTAAATTGATTACTTTCACTCTTGTTGACAGTCGTGCACACCATCGCTTGCTAATTTTTCCCTACTTCTAACTTTCAGTTACATAGCTGATGGTAACACTAATTAATTTACCAAGGCAACAAGTATTGCAATATTTGTATGTATATGAGATCTCTATAATACTAAAAATTGGTTAGTTCATTTTAAAAACTAATTATCATAAGAATCATTCATCTCAAATAATATAGTGTTTGGTTTAGAATCTTCTTTTGGATTCAATAAACATATATGAAAGAACTTACTATTTGTGTCAATATTCCCTACTTCTATAATAGCCAGCTATTTAAATGAATGTTTTACAGTACTGAGAAAATGAATAGAATTTTAATATGATATATCTATTGAAGTTAAGCTGAGATGTAATGATATTTTCATAATTTCATAGACAAGAGATTAGTCTAGTCAAAAGATTTAAGTGAAAGTTTCAACTGTTATAATTTTTCTGGAAAGGCAACAATGTATTGATTGTGCTGAAAACTCCAGGTATAAAATGAAGCATTACATCCTGTTATTGACATTTACGTGTTTTTTTAAAGATAATTGACACATATACATGGTACTCTTACTATGTCATCTTTCTGTTCTATTATTTAATTTCAAAATTAAAAGACACGACTTCTCTATGTAAAGAAACTTGCGACTTTCTAGTTTATTTTAGTTTAATTTGAATATAGATTTTTTTACCTCCATAAACTGTTCCAAATTGGCCACTACCAAGTACTTCTATGGGGTTTATTTTATAGACTTCACTAATATCTCGAACTTCTGATGCTGATGTAACAATTGTAAATACACTTTTGACTTCAGCTCCTTCATTATTATAAGCTAATAATGCTTGACGAATTTGTGTATATGCATTTCTTGCATGCTGTGATGAATGTGCTATATCATATTTCTTAAACGAATTTTAAAAAAATCGAATATTATTTTATTACATCTTTTATTGTAACTTGATTTTACTCGATTTTTTGTTCGTTTGCATCCACAATAATAAATAGTTTGTTCTGTACGAATTTCAAAATAATGTGCTTTATCTTGAATGGTACTAATTTGTAGTAGAGTATTTTCTAATGCTATTTCACGAGAAAACTTGTTTGTTGCTTCATTTTGATACATGGTTAAACATCTACAAAAATAAATGAAGAAACAACAGGAAACTTCATTTTTTAAACATACGAAGCATCAACACGCCAATAATATCTTTTTTCATTCAATGGTTCTTTATCGGTTGTATGAACCATCCAACCTTCCCAAAATAGAGCACCACCACTTGCTTTTTTAACACGTTTGATACTTTGAATAAGACGTTGTGCTCGAATATTTCCATGGCGTGAAAACAATGATAATGATGAATCATTTTCATCATCATCATTTTCAGGAAGATTTATTGGTGATACTGATAAATCACGAACATGTCCTCCAACAGCTAACTCGTCTGTTGTTTCACGTGTTGAGTCATCATCATCTAATTCATGATCAAAATGATAATCATAGATATTATCAATGAACATTTTGTTTTTAATTTCATTCTACCTGGTGAATTATTTTGTTTTAATAATCCTCGACAATTTCTCGTTGCTTTTGGTATACATTTTTTATGCACATTCATCTTACAATCTAACAAGAAAATAATTTCTGTCTTTTCTTTTTTTTGTGTTCTTTCTTTGGAAAGAATAAAATTAATTCATACCTTTACAACGATAACCTTGTTTGACTAACCCTTTTAATAAACGTCTACAAATATGACATTTTGTTGGTGATCGATAACTGTGTACATAAAAACAATGAGGTAATGCCGTTGGTAATTCAGTACCGATTAATGTTAAACGTTTTTTGAAGTCGATCGTATCCTATGGAAAAATCAATGAGATATTTTTAAATTATCGTAATCTTGTCTCGGTATGAACTATGAAAATATTCAAGATGAAATTTTTATATAGAAATATATTTTTTCTTTTTTCTTGATAATCAACAATATAAACAAAAATATTATTTTCAACATGAGCTCCCGTTGCAATTGACTATTCATCTATTATATAAATAAAACGTTGTGTAATATTTATTAGTTTCATCTCGGTATCCGAAACTTTATAGATTTTAAGAGTAATTCTACTATGAAAATCTAGTTCAAAAATATTATCGTAAATTTTCGAGCAAAAAGGCATTACTACCAATGATAAACAAAATACAAATAATTAAAAACAAAGTTCTTATTTTACTCGGATCATTGAATTAGATTTTAATTGCAATACATTTCAAACGCACTGAAGTATATCTAATCTTAAAGTAGTCTTCTTCTTTTTTTTATTGACTTCCTGCGTATTAAAACACAATTACAGAAACTGATATTTACGCCATCTTGTGTAAGTGCTACATCGGAAATTTTTCTTGTTGTAAGACAACAATTGTCCGGTAAATCTGACACACATCTTTTATGGAAATTTCGACCACACCCTATAAAACAAAACTATCCTAGATATCAGAATTCAAAAGAATACATTCAGTACCTTCACATTTCATTCCTTGTTTATAAAGACCAAATAAAAATTGTCCACATAAATCACAAAATGTTGGTGATAAATATGTATGTAAATTAAGAACATGAGGAACAAGATGTGTACAGTTACTCATAATGTACGCTAGAAAAGAAATACGAACGTTTATGTTTACTACAATATAAATCAACTGGTTAATCAAATCTTAGTAGGAACAAGAAAAAGACGAAGAGAAGGAAACAAGGAGAAAATGAAAAAAAAACTATATATATATATATAAATTATTAAAGTTACTTTTTTGACAAGAACGATAATATTATATTTTCTCTTGCATGTTTAAATATGCACCTAATGAATAAACAAATATTAGTTTAAGTGCTGAGAAGACAAAAAGAAAAACTATACTATATCGAGAAAAACTTTACATACAAATAAATAAATGCAGTTTTTTTGAACAAATCTAAAGATAATCAGCGGCCGGATAATTAAATTCACCAAACGAGCGGATAAACGACAGCACGAAAGAACACTTACTCGAAACTACTGAACTTTTTATTACTCGTCTTCGGTCGTTTCTACTACAATTTACTCTTGTAAAATCAACGCTTCAAGCGAAATAATCAAGTGCTTCTCTATTCGCCGTTCGGCAACGCGCTGATCAAATCGTTACTCTATACTCTCGTCGCGCACATAAACGAGCGAGACCGTTTTATAGTTCTATTTTCTCCATGATTTGTAGTTAGCTGCAGCTTTTAGTAATATTGAAGTAAAAGATAGTTGTAGAAATGCTATCAGTCACAAATACACATTTCCTCTTTGTTTATTATGTTTTCGGGTATCCTGCCTGACGGATAGTTGACAGCGAGCGTTGCCAGTCTCATTGTCGACGTGAGCAACATGACATGCCTATGTATGTACGGCAAGAGAACGTGCAATAAGCATCCGTTATTGTTTTTAATATTATTGAGAGAGGAAGAACAACAACTCATTTGGATAAGTCAATAAATCACTAAAACAATATTACCTAGAAATATAGAATAGAAAACCGGAAATAATCGTTTCTCTTCAGAACAGCGTACTAGAAAAGTACGACATGTGCACAAATAAACGTATATATATATATATATCATTAAAATAGTCGAAAGGATATTGAGCAGCGTCGTTTTTTTTGCTAACATCGCTTTTTATTGATGGAAAATGACAATACATGCATATAACAGAAAAAGCAAAGCAAAGTAAAATAAAACAAAACAACGTACAGTATTGTCGGAAAAAAGCTGAAAAGAAGAAAAAAGGATACCCATGACATTAGTCTTTTGTCTCGGAGTTTGATTTGGTTGTTTGATATTGCTGTCTATAATGTGATGATAGTGTGGTGTTTGTAGTTGTCGAGGACATCTAATTGATGGGTCTTCATTGTATCATCGTTGTTTCATATTATATGTGAAAGTGAACGATAGGAAACAGACATAGCTGAGTATATAAAAACGAGTCAGCAAATAGATTGACCCATTTCTCGTTATGTATGAGACAAACTCTATGTATGCGAGTCCGATATAACAATTGTCATACAGATTTGATTGACCCAACGATAGTCAAGTTTCTCGAGGATGATATTCTATTAATAGGAAGGTGATTTTGTTCATTTAATTTTGTCAAATATATCTTGACGACCCATGTCGTATAGAACGACTCGTAAAAGATCCTATACGACTAAAAACGGCAACCGTTACGATGACCAGCAACGAAGCGCCGGAAAACAATGTGATAAGGCGAAAAATGGTTACCTTTTAGGCGGCAGTTTTCGTGTTGTCTGAAACGACTACCTTATAAGGCGAACGTTTTTTACCGTTCTGCATCTCTTTTATTCTGAGATATAAATATGGGTATAAAATAGATAATTAGACACTGTCGACAAAGTATTTTATTTCATTTTATTTATTTAGTTGTATTTTAATCTATTCTATTTAATTTAATTAATTTAATTCTATTTTATTTTTTTCGATTATTCTTTGGATTATTCGGTTTTATTTGATTTATTTGATTTTTTAGGTTATTGCATTTTATTTTGAGGAATAAAATATAAATGGCCAACGTAATACACATTTTAAACAGATAAAAAACGACGAGATTGGGACGATAAAGGGCGAAATTAGAGTCCTTTTATCTCTCGACCCTTTTCATCGGAAACGGCCTTAAACGATGTCGTTAACGTTCCGAGGAAAAACGGTCCATAATCAGAGCTGACGGAAAACGGCTGAAAAACGGCGATCGTTTTTCATCATTTAGGGCATTAATTACGCTGTTTCTTGACCGTTTCAGAGCGTTTAATGCCATCTTTCAGACGGCCTGAATGATGGATCTGGGGATGGGTCTTCGATGTAATGTCATTATTTGTTGTTGCTGTTTGAATAGTCTGTTTTAGTAATATTGTTGTATAATCTTTTATTTTTGGGATATTACTAATTTTGTCGATGTAGTCTACTGATGTACATATGTGTAGACTTAGTGCAGTTCGAACTGGTTTATTTTGAATAATCTGGATTCGATTTCATACGTTTTGATCAGCAGCTAATAGTACATAGAGTAACCATACATAATGATTGTGCGTGCTATCGACTGGAAGATGTGTTTATTATCGTCCTGTTATTCGGTTCATAAGCTGTTCTCGATAGATATCGAAGAAGACCGATCCGTGGAGCAATCTTGGTTTCGATATGATCAAGATGTCTTCGCCAATTTAATCGCTGGTCTATAATGACACCCAAGTATCTTGTATGATCCAGGGGTTTTATAATTGTATTACTAACTTTAACTTCTACTGGACGTTTACATTTCTTCCTTGGATGAATGGTGAAGTGGATCATTTCTTTTTTAGTTGGTTGCAATTTTAATTTCTATGACTTGCACTAACTTTCGAATGCATCTATGGATTGTTGTAGTCTGAATGTTAGAGATGCCATGGCGTTGGCTGAAGTTCAAAGTGCTGCATCATCGGCGAATAATCCATGTTTTGTATGAGTCGGTATTTCATTCATCGCATCTGCCGTATATATATAATATTATAATAGTGGTGATAATGGAGATCCTTGTGGAGTACCGCTGTTTACGTTGAATTGCCTGGATAGAACATTTTCGATTTCAATTGTGGCGGCTCTATTTTTTAGAAATGATGTATTTAGGAAGTTGAAAATCATTTAATTTGTATATCAGACCGTCGTACCATACCGAATCGAATGTAGCTTTGATATCGAATAGAATAGCCGCTGAGTGTCGTCTTGGACGAGCACATCGAAGTTGGTTCTGAGCGTAACGTTCTAACCTCAGAATGTTGTATATTGTGCTTTTCCCTGATCTGAAGCCAGCTTGCTGTTCTGGTAAGATGTTTCGTCGTTCGAGTTCAAGCATTAGTCGCTGCTTGATTATTTTCTCAAATAGTTTGCCTAAGCAACTAAGGAGAGTAATCGGTCGATAGTTAGACGGATGTTGCTTGTCTTTCTTCGGTTTCAATATAGGTAAGTATAATATTAGTCGTTTTCCGCTTCGTTGGAATATAACCTTGCTTTAGAATTTGATTGGACAATTTACATAAGATCATTATTCCATAGCATCAGTTGTGGGTGTGGGTGGGCAAGAATAGCAGTGACACACTATCCGACACCCACACCCACCCACGCACACACCCAGTAAGATTTTATTGATCAAAAAAGTAAGATGATTCAATTATTCAAATAAAAAATAAAACATGTTCGTCAAATGATAACTTCACTAATCGATTTATTTAATTCGAATTCCTGGAAAGATTTACCTGAATTAACAAATGGAGATAGAAAATTTTGTCCTTATTCATGTTTTATTCGTTGTTTCTCTTGTGCAACTGTTTTAGAAGTTTTGTATGATTTTATAAAAGCTTAAAACTTTATATTTGATTTTTCTCATCAAAATTATTTCTTCTATTCGAATTAGTCATTTAGTCGCCCAGGTCGAGCAGCCCTGCCTGGAAACGGTCGGTTTCAGTTATTTCATTGATTTTGTGGAAGCAGTATTCCGGTTGGAAAATTTTCGGATTTTCTCCGATGATTTCCGATCAATTTTTGCTGGAAAGCACAGGAATTTGGCAGGAATCCACCAGAATAGTTCGGTCGTATTTTTGATCGGAATACTGCTTCCAGGTTCAGCGATTTCCCGTGTTTTCCTGCAGGATATTATGGCTTTCCCGCATATTTCCTGGAGTATCCTACGGTAGCCGGTAGCCGGAATGTTCGACTTGGGCACTTTCATTTTGATTTTATTTAATAAATTCTTATTGTAATTTTAATATTAATACTAATTCCATTTTTTTTCTTATTAAGTAAAAATTCGAAGTTATAGTAAGAAACAAATAAGTTCTAACTTGTGATTAAATATTTATAAAGAAAAATATGTTTTGCTAAGTTGCTTTATTTATTTATGCTTATAATTGCTCTTGTTAATAATACTACTATTAAGTTTGCCACTTTCGTTCGAAAATTTCCATCGTTGTATAGTTTCAGTTCTCTTTTTGTTTGAAAATTTGTGCTAAGATATAAGAAAACATTGACTTTTTTTAATTCTCCACTTTTAAGTTGCCTTTTTGCAGCCTGTTCGGTTCTACTTGGTCAATAGCGCAACATAGAGCATAGTATGCTGTTCAATTAAACCTTATCTTTATCATAATTTTCAATCTTTTTCAAAACAATATTTTATGAAATTCACGTACATTTTTAAAGAAATATATAAGGCACAACTTTGAAAGAGTTCGATTTTCGACTCTCTTTCTCTTTTCTTTTACAAAGAATAACCAATTATTACTGGAAAATTATTAAATCATTAAAAGAATGAGTTTGAAAAAAAAGGGAGATACTAGTAAATATGGAGAAAAGGTTTTTACCAGCGTAGAAATAAATTAGAAAGATTTTTTTCTCTGGTGATCAATTAATTTAGCTTTGCTTCAAGGAAATGTTTTTTCATCTTACGCATTTTTATCGATCTATCGAGGCTAAAAAGATATTAGTAAAGTGCACATTTTTGCTCGAAACGGACTGCGCTACAATCTCCTTTTTCATTCTATGATAGCAGATTGGTTCATTTGAGCTTAATTTCTGATGATATTAACGAATATAGAGTGCTGCAAATATCAGTTTTACTGAAGAGATTCAATTGAGAAAAAATTTAACCATTTCGAAAGGGTATTTTTGCAAATTTATATTAAGTTGATTTTATACGACATAAATCATCTACAATGTGATCCAAAACAAATTAAAAGAAAATATCTATTAGGATATTCAACAAAATCTGGGATTTGGATGGGTGTGTGGATGGACAAGAATAGCAGTGGCACACTATCCGACACCCACACCACCATGTTTTCCTACTCGGTCATTTCTGAAGATGCTGTAACCCAAAAGAGACAACGGTCGTTCACTCTTTAGATTAGTTTCATTTACAGAGATGACGTCGTATTTGGAGAATCTGGCTAGGAGTTCAATTGTGTTTCGTAATAGAGTTGATGTTAATAATTATGACAGATACTAATCATTATTTGTATTTGTTTTGCGATCTTTGGTGTCTATTACCATCGAGTCTAATGAACTGTCGAGAAATCGATTTCTTTTGGATGTTTTTGCTGTTGACTTTTGTTTGAGTGTTGGCTTCTTTATACTATCATTAGTTTTGATAGATGATTGTGTTGACGTTTTATTTGTATCTGTAGCCGTTGATAGTTTCTATGTTGTAACAGCAGATGTAGTAGCTGGTTTATTATCTTGTTTCTTTGGTTTTATTGTAGTTGCTGCATGTTGTTGTTGTTGTTGTTGTTTCTTGTTTTATGATTTAATATATGCATTTCTTCATCGCTATCCAAGAATGATGAAGATGATGTTGTATCATCGTTGATTAAAGTTTCAACTGATGGAATAGTTTGTTCTATTTTTTTAATCGTCTGTTGAAGTGATTTGAAGACTCTTTGGTTTTTTCTTCAATATTTGTTTTTCATTTTAGTGGTAAGTAGATTAATTAATCCATCGAATATATCATTATGAAGATGACCTTGTTGACGTTGATACATGTTTGGTAATGATGAAAATTCATTGGTATCATGTATTAATGGTATTAGAACTGTTGGGCTGCTTGTGGACGAATATTGGTTAATTAGATTTAACATTCGCTTTTCTTGTTCAAAAAATTTAGGACAATCATTAGCAGTGGCCAAATGTTTACCTTTACAGTCGCTACATTTAATTGCATCATTTGGAGCAGTACATTGTTCTATACGGTGGTTATCACCGCATCTAGTGCATATTTGCTGTTTTGTTTTACAGTACTTAGCTACATGATTGCATTGAAGACAAACGTAACACTGTACCGGGTTTTATTCTGTGATGCAGCGTCAGCATTAAAGTGCATCGAATTCACTTGTAGACCAGTGTGTATAAATGTGTTTCGATTATGTGCATCCTTGAATGTATTTGTAATGGTGCTTGCTGGTATATTGCCATCTTTTTTGTTTAATCGAGTAACATTAATAACACCAAGACCAGCTTTCGTTAATACTTCGAGTATTCGATTTTCTGGTATTTCAAGGTCAACTCTCTTTACGAAAGCAACCATTTCTGTATCCCTGATTCTTTGGATTGATCGAGGAACAAATATTTTTGTTGATCGTTGGCCATTTGCAGTGAGGATTAATGTAAATTCATTTAACAGGCGATTAAATGAGATAACACCACTACACTGTAAAAAGAAAGGGTTTATGAGAGTGCAGCGTGACACATACCCTTTTTTCCATTTTTAAAATATTTGATAAACCATTTTCCAAATCATAAACCTAAAAACCGTTTATTATCTTCGTCATATACGGAAAAAAGGATTTATGATACGTTGCACTTTCATAAACCCTTGTTTTTGCTAAATACCCCATCAAAAACCTTTTTTTCCGTTTATTATTCTGCAGATTTTTTTTACAGTGTAGCATATAATGTAAATGATCCAGATCGACTAAGTTGGATATCATGAATTTTAACATCATTTAAGTGCTGCTTTAATAAATCATTAAGCTGTAGCTGGCCCATCTTAACTACCTCTATAATGAGAGGGGCAATTGTAAGTTTTAATTGAGTGAATTTTCCAGCTAATTGCGGCCTTTCAATTTCAACTGTCCAAGACAATCATTTCGACCGTCGGAACGAGTATCTGAAAAGGTCTGAAACGACTATAAAATGGCTATAAAACGGTATAATAAGGCATTCATATTCACCATATTTCGCCGTTATCCGTCAGCTCGTTTTACGGACCGGTTTTTTTCGCTAGAAAACGGTCATCGTTTTTAACACTATATTCGCCGTTTTCCGAGCTGACGGAAAACAGCGCCGTTTTTCAACGTTTTATATCGTTTTTACGTCATTTACGCACCGTTTTCTTGAACATGGGTGGTTGATGACCATTTTTAACAGCTGATTGACTAAGCTGGTTATCGAGGCTTTGGTTTCTCTGCTTACCACCGGCAATCCCGCCTCCTGTTTTCGGAGGCATTTCCGAAGAATACCTAGAAATTGTATATGAGTCCTGACTCAAATACTGATGAAAGAAAACTTCTAAAAAAAACACTAAAAATAAATCGAGAAAAAGAGGAGCAGAAAATCAAGGTCACTCACTCAGGACAATCATTCCGACCGTCTGAACGAGCATCTTAAAAGGCCTGAATCTGTTATAAAACGGTATAATAAGGCATTAAGTTTCACCTTATTTCGCCGTAATTCATCAGCTGGTTTTAAGGACCTTTTTTGCTAGACAATGACTACCGCTTTTACGCCTTTTACGGCATTTTACGCACCGTTTTCTTGGACATAGGCAAGTGCGAAATACCGAAGAATTCAACCGAGAGGCCTAAAAAAATACGACTGATCGCTAGCTACTCGGAAAGACTGATTACTGAGCAGCTTGAGAATATGAAAATAAAGCGAGAAAAACAGTGGTATTCAATATCTTAATAGGATGTGAGAAATGATTATTCATGCACACGCTACGAACAACTTTTCAATTAGCAAATGCAGAATGAATGGTTCCGACAAAATGAATAGAAGGTAGATAGTCAAAACTGTTCTGTCTTTAAATTAAGTTTCGATCTTAAGTGAAAAGAAACAAAATTAAGCATCCAGTGCACACATTTTATATTAATTATTTGTCAAAGTTTTGATTTAAACATAAAAGGAAATTTATTTATCACATAGAAATTTTCCGTCACAACAACTGTTTTCGCATTAATTTTTATTTCTGTTGATCTGTTTATGAAAAAGACGCTTTTCTTTTACATTATTAATTTAGTTGTAAAGTTCTTGTTCCTTTTGACTTTATGTCTGAACTTACGAGAAATAATAACTTCTACATAATATTCAGGACGAACAATCCGATAGTTGGATTCAATCGGATTTCGATCGGTTCCTGCAGGATTCTAAGTAAATCCGGGTTGTGGACCCACTCACGGATCCCTAGTGTTTGAATTCGATCGATTCTTGTAGCAATTAGTCAAAACCCGATAGGCTTCTTTGGGAACCCCGTTCGAAACTGGCTCCTGAAATTCCTATCGAATTCAGTTGTTGAGTTTGATCGGATGTTCACCAGATTCCAACACTAGGAATCCATTAGTAGTTCCTCAACCTGGAATTCCATGGATTTTGTCGGCTCGTCGGTGTAACGAAGAACTGGATTGGAGTAGCTTGTGCCACTCTCGGCAAAGATGTTTATTAGGCTACTTCAAGTATCAAGAAGTCTAACGACAAAACTAGAGAGTGTCGCCTATGCCCGTCGGCATGATGATGTATTGTGTCATCTGACATCTCTAGCTGTGTAGCAACTTCATACATAACACACGTATATATAGGAGAGATATAGAAGAGAGACGGGAGAGAGATACATTAGAACAATGGAAAGAGAACAGAAAGAGAAGGAAGGAGAATCACCGAAGCGCGCCATCAATATCGGCACAGTCGGATTTTATAAAATCCGATCGGATTCGGTATCTGATTCATTCACCTGGGTAGTGTCTGGTATCAAAATATCTTTGGGACTTAATGATATAATCATTTGATATGATGATGGATCATAACGAAATAATAATATACGATTGTGTAATAATTTTATGTTTTGATCAGGACACTTCAATGAAAAAGAAAAAGAAGAAAATTTAAAAATATAATTGTTCTGAATCGTTTTATTTTTACAAACCATTGTTTGAATAAATCGAATAGCAACTTCGCATAATGTATTTATTGTTGAACTAAATGGATTCATGGTTATTGCTACCTGTTGATGCTAGTCACCGAATTTAAGTTCAAATGTATAAGGTCTAGTACGAAAATCTGTTGACAAACATGCCGTAGAAGTATTTATTACTTATTAATGTTGACTAAATAATACACAGAATAATAGTTTGATTAGATGAAATATTCCTCTTATTTTTTTTGTTTCTTGTTTGTTTACTTTTAATTTGCCTATGAAACGTTCAAGATGGAAATTTTCGTTTTGCTCTTCAATACATTATTCATTGATATGTCAAAAACAATCTTTTTAATAGTTTTTGACAAAAAATTAATCTCAAGCGACATCTTCATTCATTTATTTGATTTGTCAAAATGATGATGATGAAAGAAATGAAATATTGTGCAGTGCAAGGGAGTCAGTCAGTGATTTCATTAAGTTATTCAATCAAATCCAAATATCTGTCACTGCTGTTTCGATTCTGAAAATGGAATTAACTTTTCTTGGTACCGGATCAAATAATCCAAGTCCTCATCGTGGCGCATCAAGTCTCGGTAGGAAATAACTTATTAAAAAACCGAAAAAGAAACTCGACATTCTATTCTAAAAGCTTTACGTATCAGTGGCACAAGTAATATATATTTATTTGATTGTGGTGAAGGTACACAAATTCAAATTCAACGTTCAACAATACGTGCATCGCGTATAACGAAGATTTTTATAACACATCTTCATGGTGATCACATATTTGGTTTACCGGGACTTTTATGTACTCTTTCAGCAGGTGCATCATCAATGTCACCTTTAGTCTTTTATGGACCACTCGGTTTAAGAGAATTCGTAGAAAATACGTTAAGATTATCATATTCATTTCTTTCGTATAAATATGAAATCATAGAATTAATACCAAACACGTATGATGGCGTGGACGAAAGTATCATAAAAACAACAATTGCTAAACAAGAAAAAAATGAAAATTGTAGAACATTGAATATCAATGAAGATGGACGATATCATTTAATATCCAATGAAGATAATTGTTCAGTTTATGCTGTTTCTATTAGACATCGTGTACCATCCTATGGGTAAAAAAAATGAATTTTTACTAATTTAATCAAATATTTGGAACACAAGATATGCAGGATTACCTTAATTCACTCTTCCTAGAAGAATCCAAAGGGAATCGTCTGAAGAAAATGAATTAAGATTTAGAAGATGACAGGAAAGTTTCACTTAAATGTTTTGAGAATTTTAGTAAGCTATTGTATAATAATAGCGAGAAAGAAAAAGTAACATTTATCGGTTAAGCCAAACAAAACATTGATATTGGTGAATACATTGTGAATTTCTTGTTAGCTAATTCTGAAACAGTTCTCACTACGCTAATCCACTCTCTTCAGACGACTCCCCGGGGGACTTTTTAGTTGGGGGGACTCCCTGGGATAATTGATGAGATATCTAAATAAAATAAAAAAAACTCTTTCATTTTTTTTTAAATGTTAAAAAATTAAGAATTCATTAATAATTAGATTTTTCATCGATTCTCCCTGGGTAGTCCCCGCAAAACAAAGAAATCCCCAGGGACTCCATGTCGTGAGTTCCCGAATATTTGTCAGGGGACTGCCTGGTGATTCTCCTAGGGAGAGTAGACTAGGGTAAGCTAGGAGTAGAATCACCAGATCAGATTCAATAGAATTTTGACCAAGATAATAGAAAAGGAAATTCTTGCCACTAGTCATTAAAAAAAAGATTTATTCTGTATATTTTTATTGAGTAGTTTAGTGTGTGTGTGTGTGAAAGAATATCTAGAGAAAAAATAAATTATATTTGATTTAGCTATAATATTGATTTATTTCTTTTCTCTCTAGGTTTGTCATAGTCGAAAATGATCTTCCGGGAAAATTTGATATAAAAAAACTTCAAGAATCAGGTATTAAACCAGGTCCTTTTTGTTCTCGTTTAAAAAATGGTGAAACTGTTACCATTGATGATGGTCGGATTCTTTCTCCAACAGATTTTGTTGGTCCATCACGACCAGGTCGTTGTCTTGTTATACTAGGTGATTGTTCTGATGCATCAAATGTAATTCCATTTGCTCAAAACTGTGATGTTGTTGTTCATGAATGTACACATGATGATAATCTTCTTGAAAAAGCTATTGATTTTGGTCACTCCACACCATCGATTGCAACATCATTAGCTGAAAGATGTCATGCTAAATGTTTATTATTAAATCATTTTAGTCAACGTTATAAACCGAAATCTGCGATAGAATCAAAAACAGTAGAAAATGAAGAAAATAAAAACAAAAGACAAAAGCGAAAAGAAGAAGATAATGATGATAATAATAATAATGATGATGATGAAAATCTAACAGTTGATCTTCTTCTGGAACAAGCAAAACAACATACAACAATACCTGTATTCATTACTGATGATTTCTTTACTTACACTATTCCTTTACCGAAATAAAAATAAAGCGTATTTATGCTTTATTTTTCTATTAAAACATTTCTAAAATTATCATTTATTCTAGATGGATAATGATAATACACCACCATTTGCAATAAATCTTCCGCCACCAGATCGGTTTGAACCAACAGCAGTTGTTGCAAAACTTGAGCCAAATCAACGACAGATCAATTTACTTGTCATTGTTTTACGTATACAAGCTAATCCTCAAAAAACACGTGAAGGACATGAAATACATTCGTTTAAAGTTGCTGATCGAACTGGTTCAGTTACACTAAATGTTTGGAATAATACAGGGAAATTAATCTCGCCAGGAGATATACTTCGTTTACAAAATTGTATAACACAAGTTTTTAAAAATGAACTATGTGTTAAACCAGGAAGAAGTATGATAATTTTTTTTTCACATTATAATACAAAAGACTATTATCGGCTTTTAGATGGAATCGTAACAAAAGTTGGAGAATTCATGATGGACTTTAAAGAAGAACCAGATATGAGTATTTTTTCACCATCGATGGAATCAATTAGTAATGTAAATAAAAGAACAACACCATTAATGTCTTAAGCTGCAGATTTATTCGTTACAAATATAAATAAAAATTTACTAAACTATTATTGTTTACTTTTTATTGTGATAGATTATTGAAAATTCGTTAAAAATATTATTCTAATGAGTAACATCAATATCTACGGAGAATATACGTATTTATGAATTGTTAACATACTATGGGAAAACGAAATAAAAACAACCACGATCTTTCTGATTATGAACTTAAATAGCTCTGAATGAAAATATAGATATAGTCGATATTGTTTACTATTCTAAAATAATTTAGCTACATTATTGAATTCAAAACATGCTGACAGGTCAGCCTCCACTCCCGAATTTCGAGTCTACAATAAAAAGAAGACTAAAAAATAGCACAGAAAAATTTTACTGGAGTAAATTCTTATTTACATCAAAAATGGAAAATAACGTCCGTTTGTTTAGAAAACAAACCTTTTCTTATCAAATAAAAGTCGCGACTAATTAGTTTTTAGTTTACCTTTAATTAAACAGATCTATATTTACAATGATACTAATCGAAGAATTCAGACTGAGCAATAAAAGTATTGTTATTTTTTCATGCATTATTTTTCAAACAATAGTTCATTCATTTCTTGTTGTAATTCCATAGGAGAAAGTTGGATGATCCATTGTAAAAACTAGTTTCTACGTCGGTTGTGCGAAAGTTTTGTTGAATCATTGATCTAAATGTGAATGCTTTGTTGATGAGACTGGTTTCTTGTATTCGTCTAAATTGTTTGAGATTTATCTGTCATATTATTCAATCTCAGATTTTGCTGAAGATCATTTCTTTCATTTTGTGTTCTGAGACTATTTCTACTTTGAAAACTCACATATACTACCTAATTAGCAGAAAATAGCCAAGAATATTTCGATTTCACATTTTCTAGATAAACAGTTTTGTACAATAGAATAAATTTGATCAATCATCTATTTTTTTCCTGATAATGTTATCGACTAGATACAGAAAGTCTTTATTGAAATTAGTTTACGTGTATGAAATCTTTAAATGAAAGCAAATCTAGAGTAAACCTTGAAACAATGAATTTCTCGAACATCGAAACCTCGCCAATAATATCTTGAAATCAATTGTACAAAGTCTAGATTCAGCATAACTTGATTGAAACGTAATAGAAGTATGAGCTCGTCTTAGATTGCTACTGGAACACTGTGCTAGCAATAGATAAAAAACAAATCTTTCAAATCGACTGGAAACATCAAAAAGAAGTTGTATCATTGATTTGAATAGTGAACTGAGAACATAGTGCTAAACTCATAGATTGACTTTTCGAAATATTAAAACGAATCTTTATACAGTTTTTTTTATCAAAAAATTAGATTTGTTTGGATCAAGAATGATAGGAAACGCTTTTTAATGCTCTCTCGAAGGACTAAACAAAATTAAACATTAATACTCTTGATATAAATAGATTTCACTTTACTGCTAAATAAAACATATTATTTGTTTAGAAATGGTCTCATTACTTTCTGAAAAAAATAGACAGTAACTTTCTGAATTTATATTCAGAATCAGATAGAACACTGGTGAGAATCTATAGTATTTAATCCATATAAAATACTTTCAAAAACTTCACAGTGATCTGCTGATGTTAATATTCATTTTTTGTAATTTAGACAACACGAACATCTTAGATTTTGTAAAATTATTATGAAACTTATAAAATAAATCTTTAATAAGATCGTTCATTATTCATTTGTTGAATCAAAACGATAAAGAAATTTGTAGTTAATGACTATTGCAAGCATTAGTCTATCTGATTGTAGAACATTGATAAATGAATTTCAGTTCGACCGTGATAAAGACTCTAGTAGCCGATGGATTTTCATTTATGAAATAGTACATTAACGATAAAATTGGACAAAGAATATATTAGGAAGTCATTTAAAAAGTTTGTCAATTATGTTTGAATATTGCGTTTAGCAATGTGTTTTTCTTTATTGGATGTCAGTAATGAATCTTTTGCTCAAAAGCACTGAAATAAATTGTTTTTTATTCTGTTTATTTCCTCTTTCCATATGAGTATCTGAATGTATACGATACAACAAAATGTACAAAACGATTGAAATTAAGATAAGATTGCCTGTTAAAAAAAACATTATACTATCAAAATTTGATCTTTTAAATGAAATTTTTCATATAATTATTCTAGATATGTATTCAGTTTTTCAACATGATAATCAGTTTATACAATCATGTTTTTCGTTCAAAAATTGTTCCGAAAGCTTCTGAAGTTTTACGATGTTATATACGACACAGAAATTATCCTTCATGGACATCATATTTTATACATCAATATGATTGTTTAAATGATCAATTTGGTCAAAGTCATTTTGAATTTGATGTTGATGGACGAAATTACCATGTATTAAGAACAGGTACGCTCGAAATGTTTCATTTTTCGTTTCTTAATTTTCTTTTTTTGGTTCACTTGAACTTTAGGATGTTTTCCTTATATAAAGTATCATTGTACACAACGAATAAAAACAAATGATCTATCCTATGAAAATCGACTTTATACATTTTTTAAAATATTTAATTTAGGTATACCAACATTGATGTATGGCTTAGCTGCTATATTTCTTATTCGTTATCACGAAACTATTAATATAAATCAATATGGTCCCGTTAAAATTTATTTTCTTATAAAAGAAAATTATGGTGCTTCATTCTGATGATCAAAAAGCATATCATAATTATTTCATTTAACACCATGAGAAAATATCATCACAATACCTGGTTCACTAACTAAATAAAAAATTTTAAGAAAATATTCTTGTTTTTTTTTATTTCAATCATTTTATCTTACTCATTGATTGATTCATATGTCGATTATCACAACTAAGTACGACTATTGCTTGTTCACCAATAATTCGTCGACATACATAACTTTCATAGTGTCGTCTATTTATTTGTCGAGTTTCTATGTAGAGATTTTGAAGAAAAAAAAAGAATTTGATCTCAGATAACTTATTAGACAAAAGAGTGGGATTATTAACCAAGTGTTGAAAGTCCTTGCGGCCAATGTCGTTCATGCGCATTTTCTATCAGTTCATTTGTTATCTGAATTGGACAACCACTTTCCAGTAAAGCTTCTTTTATAGCATTTTGTAAAACAATATCTGGAGTAGATATCATTCCACCCCAATGAGTTACACGAGCTAATTGTAAACTATTTGACCAACTAAAACAAGATAAAAATGTTTTTTAATTACCTAGTTAAAATTAAATGTACGAAAAAGATTGTTTTTTTTCTATTACTTTTATAGATTAGGAATTAATTAATTTTAATAATCTCTTTCTATTAGTCTCATTAATAAGTTATTATTATCATCGTAAAACAAGAAATCTTATTGACATAATATAAGTTGAGATCAAATTCATGTTAATTGTCAATGAAGAGAAGATATTGATTTCAAGCATAAAAATACGTATAACATGAAGTGAAATACTAATTGTAAAACTTTTCATGAGAACAAAAGGTCAAATATAAATATCTTTAATATCATATTTTCTGGAAACTAAAAATTTCTATACTAGTAGATTACATTTACAATTGTGTGTTTGTTTTACATCAAGGTATTTTATTGGAAAGTTTAAATGCTGAAAACTCAATTTTTCCATACTATCATAAGAGAATTTAAACTTTTAAGTGGCTAACGATGAGAGTTGAAGTTTTTATGACAATCTTCAATAGGAACGCTTTGTTCCATTGATAAGTTATTTACATCAGATAGAACTTATATTTCATTAAGTCGAAAACCTATGGATCAGTGTTGTACAATAGAAAAGAATAGTCTGAAATATTGCAACGGGAAAATAAAATCCTAATTTGAAAGCTAAATATTTTGTTTCTTGACGAAGATTGGTCAAGATCAATCGTAGCTAGTCACCATATGTGAACATCATATTCTTGCATAGAATATTGAGATATTATTGCACATACCATAATACTTGATTGTTTTCTACACATTCAAAAAAACATGATATTGTTGGATCATTAGCACGAGTAACACGAATGAATTCCTTCAATTCACAAATAAAAAAAAAACAATTTAAAAAAAACCAAACATGATTTTACCTGAAGTGTAGATATTTCCGTTTTATAAAAATCTACATCTTTTTTATAGTTTTCTAATGCATTTTTAACATTTTGAAGTTCACTACTCAATGCTTGAATACAATTATGAGCCTTTTATTTTTAATAGAGAAAAAAACTTAAAATTGAATCTTACTCTATAAATAAAATCTTACTTGAAAGTTATCCTTTGAAATTAACATTCCACAACCATTTCCACATTGAATTACTTTATTTTTAGTATACTCACAATCAGCCAAATGATTAGTAAGAACTTCTAATTTTACTATGGTCGTACAACCTTCATTTTCACACCTAATATCTAAACTAAAAATATGATCATAGATAGAACTGTCTTTATTATTTAATAAAAATTCAAATAGATATTCTACTCAAAATTATGTTGACAAAGACTTCAGTTTAACTCGAGCACTTAGATTCTGCATCGTTTATGGCAATCCCTTAGCTCTCCAAAAGAGCAACACAGAAACGTGACTTTTGCATTTTTAATTGAGACTTTGTGTACAGAGTATTCTAAAAGAGGATGATTAATTGTGAACATTATAAATATACTAGTCGTTCTTTTGATAACAGACTGCCATAGAAAGTGTTCGTCTTTTACATTATTTATACACAACCTTGGATTCAATATTCATATTATCAAATATAAGTAACTCATAAGATTTGAACATTTCTTGATGAGCTTCTCTCATGAGAGTCTAATTTTATTCTAGTATCAAGTTGAAATTTGAAAATTAGTTTCCTGTTTTTCATCAACAAATGAATTGAATATTATTTTGCAAATTCCGGTTAAATTGCAGTACTTTTACAGCAATAAAGTAAGGGCTTGAACTCTTTTCAAAATATTCAGAATTGCTCAGGATTTATAAGATATACATAGGTTTGACTCAATATTCATTAATTAGTTAATGGACTTTTCTCATCAAACAGCGTTTACATCTTTAAAAAGCAGAGAAAGTACTCAAATTGAAACTTCAAGAAGTTAACAAGTAGATAAGCAGTTTCGAAAATTAGAAAGAATAAGAACGACAAGAATTAATCCATATTAAATTTCATAAGATACAGCAACTGATCATATTTGCATATAGTTTCATTTTTGAAAGAATCATTAATGCGTGGAATTTGTTTTTCTCCTTTGTATACGAATTTATATGAACATATTTGGTTCTGGAAGTCTAATAATTTACTAATAGTAGCCATAAATTTCTCAACTATCGAAATAAAAGCATATTCTTATTCAAATATTGTTTTTCACCAAAAAAAGCAACCATTTTTTTATCATAAATCATCTATTATCAACAGATAAAAATAATTCAATCGTATAGCTATGCCTTTAGATAATTTTTCGATTTTGATATCAATACTCGTTAAATGGTGAATAAGACTTGATTTTGGATTTTTTAAACTTTACGTTGTTGTGAATTATTGAAATTCACAGTTTAAATCTAACGCAAAAACTTATCAAGCTTAATATCAGCAAATATATTCAAATCGAAGCTAATCTTGTTACATGAGAAAAATCTTCAGCTGTCGAGTCTTTTTCGCCCTTCATGAGAAGAAGAAAAGTATGAGAAAAGATAATAGTTTATGCACCTCGCGTACTTTGTCATCGAAATATAATATTTTTACTAAGCACTTTCTAGGAACATGAACTATTTTAATTACAACAAGAAGAAAACTTCTCATAGTAGAATGCGTTCGTTTTCTATTCAGTAAAAATTCTTACCGATTCAGTAAATTTTTAAGAATCCGTGGTACGAGCTTCATTTGATTGATTTCTACTGGTGTTCGATCAACGGGACATATTTTTGTTTGTGATAACCATTCTTCAATACAAGCCTAAAAATAAATAAAGTATATAAATATCACATAGAAAGAAAAATAAGAATTTTCCTTACTTGACAAAAAGTATGCTCACACGTAGGTATTTGGAGAGGATCTTGTAGAACACCACCACAAATAGAACCTGAATATAACGAAAAGAAAAGCAAATAGTTATATGTTGAATTTCTATCAAAATATATACAAATCAATTCTTCATCGATATCGTTGGGAAATCTTTGAATATCGAAGCCCATAGCGCAATTTACAAAATCGACTAGCAATTTCTCACCACATGTTAGAACCTAAAATATATTGAAATAAATGTTTTAAAGGATCATCATTTATACAGATGTGATGTTTTTTTCTGTATCATATATCAAATAATACGTCCCAATTTGATCGTCTTATCGTTTGGTTGATAAAAATGACCAGTTATATAAAAATATTAATAAAATGAAAAATATCGACATCTATAAATTATTTTAACAAAATCAATAAAAATTTAAATGACACAAAAAAAAATTTTAAGCGATATCTATGTCAAATATAGACTCTACTTTTGTTCTTTTGATTCATTATGATACGTAATATCAATTCTTTCAGAAATCAAATCAATTTTATTGAAAAATATTTTTTCTTCAATAATTGTATCTAATTTTATTGAAAAATCAATCAGTCGAGTTTTATATTACTATATTTTATGCTTCAGCGTACGATCATAAAATTGGACTTATATATGAAAGAAAAAAATCTTTTAAATCTTGTAGAAATCATTTTCTATCTTAATTCTTCTAGTTTTTTATTGAATGGTGGTAACAATTGTTTAAAAACTATAGCCTTTAATTGAATAGTAAAACGTGAGTTAACAATGATCTTTCGTCTTAAATGTACCGTCAACTTTCCTAAACATGAATTGACAAAAAAAGGAAAAAGAATAATTTGTTGTCTGATGTATAGATGTGAAAAAGAAGAATTGAACGTGCCATTTATTGATTTACTATTCCTAGTTGATATAAATTCGACACCTGGTCGAAATCGACTATCAGTTTACGAAACGTGCTGAATGATTGTCTCATTTAAAAGGAGAGCAATGAAAAAAAACGATTTCATCTATCTTTCATATGTACAGAAATTAGACTAAAAAACCTTTCTCTGTTAGTAGAATTGAATAATCCGTTATCAATACTAAAGACGTACACTATTTATTGATAAACATGTCATTTATTATTGACATTGTAATTGGAGATGTCTTTTACCGCTTCATCTAGTCAATATTTCAATTCTTTCATCTGAAGTTGATCGTGAATGACAAGTTTCAATCACTTTTGTTAGTGACATACCTAAAATAAAAGTTGTAAGAGAAGCTACTCTTCTCTTCATCATGTCAGTAACACAAACAGGGATCTGTTGATAATGCGTTTAGAAAAAACTTCTAAATTTTCTATGAATGTTTAGCCTAGGTCTAGATTGATTTCGATCTGCTTTTTGTCCTATTACGAGCAGTGAGCTAATGAAAATGTAATTAGTTTTTACTCCTTTTTTCTTCTTCTTCTTCTTCTTTTTCTTTAGTGTCATTCCGACGCCGTGAATAAGATAATCTTTGCTTTGGGCGTCGTATTGTGTCGCGTGTCTTTCCTTTTTTTCTTCTTTTTTTTTTTGAAGTAGAATGGTGAGTATTGAACTCAGGTGGGAACAAAAAAAAACCATCAGCTTAAAGACCACCCACTTATGTTACTGTTTGCATTATTCTAGTTAAAAATAATCTAACTCATCCGATCGAAAATGAGAATTCAGACTAATCCGCTTATTATACAAGCTTGCATATACAACTATGATCTATATTGATGCACTCAGCATGAAATGGAACATATATATATCTTTAAGGAAAAGAAAGCAAGAGAATAGAAGAGAAAATAAAAGAAAAACTCTCCTGTTAGTTACAGTTTAATTATCATCAAATGATTTTCTTTTATCTATATGTGAACATTTATGAAGAAATCTATATTTATGTATGTTTTTTTAGTCGAATGTTCCTACGTAGTATAACACCCAACATGAGCTTCTCTTCGGCGATGTATGTTGATCAAGAAAGAAAGAAAAAAATGCATATTCTCATTGATAGACTTTTGTTAATCCTTTCCATTCTTATTCTAATGTAGAAAAAAAAAGAAAACCTAATTGATGTCAAAAAGAAAAAGAAAAAAGAGAATCAGAATGACAAAGTCGAGCTTTTTCTTTCTTGATTGACTTTTCATATAGTCCTTTTACTTTATTGACAAATAGGCTAATCTTTCCACCCATCACAATATGTCAACATTCATCATTCCATCCAATTAAATACCTTTTCATTTATTTAACAGCTTTTTTTTCTACACTGTTCGCTTACAAACACAATATTAATTGAAAATTTTAAAGTTTTGATGATGATGATGATGGTGTGCATTTGTCCATCCATTCATAAATTCTTCACTTGTACGTCCGTACATTGCTGGTGGTTGAAGAAAATCCATTTCTTGATTTCTATATGTATTTCCATAGATTGTTGGATTATTTGTTGTTGGATCATTACTATAAAAAAGTGCTTGATTTGGACTATAGGATGTTGGATACATATGATGATAGGCAACAGCTTGTGATGACCATGCAGCTAGAGATGCAGCTGCTGATGTTGTCGAATTATCTGAACTTGTTCCACCGTTTGTACTTGATATTGATGACGGTGAACGATGATTAAGACGAATATTCGGACTTTTAACTTCACGTTTACAAGGTGATGTTTCATGTTTTTCAAGTAAACTACTATTTGATGATGATGAAGATGAAGGCTTTTTAATTGCTTTATCTTGCTGACGACATTTTGCACGACGATTTTTAAACCAAACCTAAACATTAAAATTAAATCCAATAAAACATTCATATCGATGAAATTAAAATTTTCAAAAAATCTTTTACTTGTATTCTCGATTCAGGTAAACTTATTTTCATAGCTACTTCCTCTCTCATAAATATGTCTGGATAACGCGTTCGAGCAAATAATGTTTCAAGCTGATCAAGTTGTGCACGTGAAAATGTTGTTCGTTCACGTCTTTGTTTCCTTTGCGATGCAGCATTATATGATAATGCTGAATGTTGACTAAACCCAAATGAAAATGGATCCGTATAACCAAATTTTAATGTTGATGGATCGTTTGCCATCGATGCATAATTTGAATAATAATCACCTAATGGTGGTGAAGAATATTTCGTTTGACTATTTACAGAAGCCACTTTTGTTGCGGAAAAAGAAAAAAGAAAAAGAAAAGAATATTGATTGAAACTTCAAATAGACGAGAACTGATGATGAAAAATATTCATTCGAACAGGCACAATCTTGTTGCAAGAGAAACCAACATAAAGAGAGAGAAAGAAATGAGTACGTCACGCGATGATCGTTAGTCGATGTTGATTGACAAGTATTATGTGGGAATATGAGAATTTTCTCGCTTTTTTTTTTTTTTTTTCTTTTCTGCTTGTCCAATGAGATTTTTCTCTACGGAAAAAAGATTGTGGTGCATAAACCAATGAGAAAAAAGGATTAAAACAAACCAATGAAAATAATTTCATCGATGCTTCTTTAGAAGTTTCGAAAAAAGAAAAATTGCCAGTATAAATGATGTATACAAAAACTTTTGTTGCGCTCAACAAACGATCAAACATCTCTTGAAATCTTAAATAACTGGATTGCAATTTATTTTTGTAAACAACAAACTTGAATTTTTTTTGATACCACTAGCCATTGGTGTCGAGTGAGTTTGCTTATTACAAAAAGAATAAATCCTCACTTGTTTTTAATAGACACTTTCTTTTCTTTCAATTGATAGCTTGAGATGACGGCTTAGTGTATAGTGTGAAGTATATAAATATGTAACTTGTTATGACGCCAACATCATCATTAAGTGAAAATTGAAAAGCATTGCTTAAGGCATTTGTTTTTTTTCTTCTCTGAACAATTCAATTATATCTGTTCCGATTTTATTTGGAGCAATTGAATACTATTGACTTTACTCATCAAATGATATGCATAAAAACGAAAGATAATCTTCAGACATTCTCGCATACCACGAACATAAATACGTTTGATCATCTGTGTACATACTTATCAAATATATATATATATATATATTTGTTTACTTACATTTATAATATGTTTTATTTTCTAGGTTTTATTGACATGTGTGGCAAAAAGAAAAGGAAAAAGATAACAACAACAACAACAACAAAAGCAATTAATTAACGATTTTTTTTCAGAATGTGCGTGACAATGGCATGCACACATACGCACACGTCAATCACAGTTGTCATATACCTACATGTCTCTCGACATTCATTAGGGAACATCAATTGAGTATTTATAGTAGATTTAATATGATGGAAGGTGGAATGAATGAAAAAGACAAGAAATGGATATTTTCTTTTCTTCAACTAAATCTCAGCCATTTATATCGAATAGTAATAACGGAATAATGAAAAACCATTTCAATGGTTAAAAATAGAACTTTTTAGATTTGTAAAACAAGGAACTGATCGTATTTTAGATAAGCTTTTAAGCTTTTGCAAGTCAAGTTTATCGAAGTTAACATTCATTCGAGAAACATAGAAGCAAAAAAATATAAAAAATAAATCAAGATTTGTTTTTTTTTTGAAAAAAAAGTCGAAGAGATTGATTATTATTATTTTTCTCGCATAATTATAGAAATTTTACACTAAAATCATTTAATTAAAATTTCTATTCGAATATATTCGTTAAAATCAAAGAGAGCTTTGCTAAAAGAAAGTTCAAAATGGAATTAGTTTATCTTAAAATCAAATACAGTTTTCAACATCGAATATCTAGGAGAAGGAAATAATTCAGAAAATTAAAGGATTTTTCTTGAAATGAACAACCCAATTAGCACATCAAATTTCTATCAAGTTTTGTTAAGAACAGATAGTATTCTGACATGAAGCTAAGACAATTTTTTAGATATTTTGAAACCATATATATATCTGAATTATAATGGAGAGTATTATAATATAGAGATTATAACTGTGCTAAAAGTACCAGTTTCAAATTGTTAAAACATTTTAGGTGATCTGTTTAACTAGACTATTGTGAAAGCCATGTAGTTTATTGAAGGATTTATTTTGGAAAGCTGGAATATTTGAGTTGATACCTTCAAGATTATGCTTAATAGATATTAATTAAATTTGATTAATTATTAAATTAAAGAAACATATTTTAGTTGATCTGATTGGAACAATTCATTTCCGTATATTACTCTTTAAGATTCAATATTTAATCATCTGAATGTTAAAATCAAATTCATTTTTGATATCAAAAATCTGTTCGATACTAAATTCTTATGAATATTCAAGAAAATCCTTTCAAATAAGAAAAACTAAGTTATTCTAGAATTTAAAGAAGTCTTGCAGTAAGATTTGAATTTATACTAAACAAAAGAAATTCTTTTTACATGATCGTAATAAATCTTGTTAACCTTTTGCATTTCATTCAAATGACAAAAAACAAGAACAATCGAAAACAATTAGATTTGTTTATTTTGCTTTTGAATTCGAAATTTTCTTCGATGGAAGATTTCACGTTCAAATTCTGATTTCATTTTCTGCTTGTTTATTTTTCAATAAAGTTTCAATTAGATTAGAAGTATTTAAAATCATGTAAAAATTCCTGTGGAAATGTCTGTCATATTTTGTTATACAATTGATTTCGACGATCGAAATAATCAATATTTCGAGAACTGTTATGTTGTTCTTGACTAGAACTTGAGTTATTTTCAATTGAATCTATATAATTCTCTCCGTGATCAACATGAGATTTTTTTCTTGATGTTTATTTATTGAATGAAAACACGAAAAAACAATAACAACAGATCGTGATTTCCTTCTTCACTTTTAAGTGAATAATTTTTCAATATTTTGTTTTAGCGTTTGAATCTGTTGTTTTAATTGTGAACCTTCGTTAATAGTGATGCTTGCACTTATAACTGGACGTGTTACACCACAAGCGCGACCTAGTGCTTGTTTACTACGTAAAAATACGTACGGAACATTTTTATCCTCACATAGTAATGGTAAATGCATTAAGATTTCAATAGGTGTTGTATCTGCAGCCATTACTGAAATCAATTTTTTTTTATATTGAAAACATCAAATAATAATTAAATTTTTTTTTGTTTTTATAAAACTTACTTATCAGTTCTGATTTTCCACGATTGAGTGTTTTTGTTGCTTCATTTGCACCTTTTCGTAATTGTCGCTATTAAAGAAAGAAAGAAAAACCATAAAGTTCGAATAATTTATTTAATAATTGAAATTTACATAATTCTGTGCTTGATGAACAAGATCGAGAATATCTTTTGTAAGTTTAGCATCAGCTAGTGGATAAGCTTTAGGATTAACATCACCTTCTGATGACATTTTTTATTGTCAAGTATCTGAAAATAAATATAAATTAAAAGTTAGACAAGTTATTTCATAGAACACTTTATTCATCGTCTGGATTGAATCTATTTATATTAAAAATTGTTTAGAATTATAGAAAAAATGAAGTCATCAGAAATATTTATAAAATTCAAATGGTCAAAACAATCAACTGCATAGCTGAAAAATATTTTCTACTATCTTACGTTTTCATATTTGTTCGAATGTTTAAAATATTAGAAAAGTTTAATTCAATGAATTATTATATGTCACTTATAATTTATTGAATTTAACACAATAGAAAACGTATATAACTATTAGAAACTATTCGATTTCATATAACAGCTACGAATATATTCCTGTGAGACTCTAAAAGACCTCGCATCTACGATTTTTTAATGTAGACTTATAATCGTTTTGATCAAGCCATTACCTATGCGAAGATATTTTCGAAAAACTCAAAATGAAGAATATCGACTACAACGTTTCGTTCCTAGACATATTTAATAGTCACTCGATACTACTGACACATGTATTAGAAATGAATACATTTCTTGAGAGATTAACTTTGCTGTGTTTTTCTGTAGTATGTTACAAGTTATTTTTTTGGAAATTGAATATTTTGAGAAATACACAAGTGTCTAGTTTATCGATGAGTAAAAATTTAGGCTGACTTTTTTCATTTTGAATTTTTCAAAAATGTGCTACTCTTACTAAAATTTTCATTGAACATAATCATAACTTTTCATCCAAAAGTTACACGTGTTCTTTTGTTAGATGCGGATTCAGTTACAAAGTAATATTCTACTATCAAAATAAATATAAATAAAATTATTTTTTAATTCAATGATTTCTAATGAAAAACAAAAATGTCATTCCGTCCTTCATGTTCGAATCCAAATGATTGGAGTCGAAGTCGTCCGAACGGTAAAAATCGAAACTAAATTAAATCCCGATAAAATATTAGACCCAGTCCACCGAGTGGCTACAGTTATAATTCTTTAGTTTGCTAAGAACTGGTAAACTTGATTAATGTTTAATCATTGTGAATTATACTCTAATTAATTCTAGAAATTTTACTTTGATAAAAAAACTCAAAGTTTTTTTATTGATGAATAACTTTTGCAGTATTCTGAAAACTCAACTCAACTCTCTGATTCTAGTAAAATTTCAATGTTACTATCAGTAGCGATTACTATCACAACAGAATCAAATCTATTCATGGAATTGAAAACTGATATCATCAATCAGTTTACAATCAGACTTATTTCCAAATGAAACATACCGCAAATATTTATTGTAATTTGAAGAGTTAAGATAATCTAGAATAATAATGATAGAAAATTTATGTTCTTTTTTTTTTATTTAAAAAAAATGAAATCTTAAGTGTTAACATTAATATCTAGATTTGAATCATCGTTTAGTTTAACTTTTTTTTTCTTTTTCTTTTTCTTCTTTTTACGTTTTTTCTTAACTACTTCATTTTGCTTTTCACTATCAGTTGTTGATGAAGCTTCACCACTTTCTTTTGAGCTCTTCTCTGATAATGAATCATCAGTAATATTTGGAGATTTAATTTCATCATCTTGCTCTAAAGCAATATTTTCATTGAATTGATCTTTATTCGTTAATTTTTGATTTGTATCTGATAATAATGGGATAAAATCTTTGCAACGTGATATTAAATCACTACTATCGATACGAATTGTGGATGGTGCTGGACGTTCAATGATTTTTTGTGTTTTTAAATTTTCATTATCATCTTGTTCTTCATCAAAATAAATATGCTTCACAATACTTGAAGAAGTTTTTGAATTTATGGGCTCATCATTTGATGATGAAGCAGCCTCATCACTCATTTGAAACGACTTTTCTTAGAATTAATGAAACACAGAGGTTTTACTGTGTGGAAAGGGACTAATATTTTAATGACCAATCCCATGAGCCAATATCATTGTGAATGAATGTCGAAAACAAAATGCATTAATGCATTGATAGTAACGATTCGTCAAATAAATACGAGAAAATAGAGAAAATGAAAATGAAATGAAAATTGATGGAATTCAAATTTCTTAATAAAAAATTGATTAAAATAAGAGTTCGAAAATCGACTCTTTTTCAGTTGTATGAAGAACGCTACAACTAAACTGTCCGGTCTAGAATGGAAGATCTTGTTCGACTTGATAGCCTCATCTCATCAGAAATTAAGCTTGAGCCTAATCGATTTTCCTATGATTATGAGAAATTTTGATCGAATTTAAGCCTAAATTAAAAATAAAAGTCTGATTCAACTAGTCAGAAGATATTTATAAATCGAATACGATTTCAGCACTGTTATACTGTTTGTGAATCTATGGGCATTGTACATGTTAGTTTTCTCGGATATCTTATACTACGTTTAAAGTCAAATGAGGAGAAGAAGTTTCCATCGCTTTTTCACTTCATCTATATTGATATTTTGTTTTTAACTTAATTTCTTAGCATAAGTTAACTTTTAATAGAGATAATGCCATAAAAGGTTTGAATAGAGTAAAGAGGAACGAGTGCTGCAGACAATGTTTAGGCAAAAATGGATTGGTACCCATGTTGGAATAATTTGATATCTGATGAAAATCAAAAGACTCCCCTAGAAAAACTTATAGAGGCTTTTGAAAGCTTTCTATTCTGCCTCAGATAGCTAAGTATCACATATGTGAGCCTCTCCAAAATAATTCTTAAGACGTCAAAATTTACTAAATCATTTGAAAATTCAATATTTGCCTTGAATTCAATGGAACACAGCAAGAAATCACAAAACTATTGTAGATTATGAGTGATGGCAACTACTATGATTCAAAACAATATTTTAGACTATTGGGGATTATTGAATTTCTTTTTGATTAAAGTGCGTATTGGCGCCGGCTTAGATATCTAATCATTTATGATAGATAGAAGATAAGTGACATTTGAAGCTCACGTTTTAATGTCACTTGAGTACTGATTTATATTTATCATATGACAAAAAAACAAAGCAAAACATAGGAATAGTACGAATTATAATCTTCGTCAAAAGTACAAACTTTAACTAAATGGCAATCGATGTGATCATTTCTGTAGCTTTATTATTATGAGTGAGCAACAACGGCAACAATTGAAAACGTTGATTAAGCAATGCATTCAACGTCCCCAAGATATTGAAATATGCATGGACAAGATAATTAAATTGTTCACAACTGATGAAGAACATCAACTGATTATCAATGAACGAACTTCGGAACGAACTTCGGAACGAAGCATGAGCCTATTCGATAATGGCATCTCTCTAATAACTTTACCAAAGAATCAGCGTCGTCGTCGTCGTAATACATATAATGAAAAGGGCCTGGTAAATAATACCGATACTGTGCTGTATGACAATCGTGATATTGATTAATGATTATTTTTTCATGTCGAAACACTTCTTGTTTCGTATATTGCTAATATCTTTCCAATAATGTATGTTTCTTTTTATTTTAAGCCTAATATGAGTTGATTTTTGCGATATAAATTCAAAGAATCTACTTATATAATCAGTATTGAACTGAGCTAAAGATAAATCATGATTTCTCAATAGTTTACTTATTATTTTTCATTTTCTTTGCTTCGTAATCTACTTGAATTAAAAATTTGTCATAACTATTTTAGAACACCGTTCTCTACAAGTAGCAACCTAATTCGACTTTGGATATAAATGAAACAAAAAATAAAAACCACTTCTGTCTTTTGACACCATCTTTGCAAAACAAAACTTTTCTGTACGGCAAAAAACCTTACTAAAACAGCAACACAACCACACAATAGATTTCATATAATTTATAAATTCGAAGATTTCACCCATGTTGAAAAGTAGAAATAGATAAAGTTTGTTTTAATTTATAAATCTACGTGTAAACTCAAAGGCGTCTCCATAGGATCCATCAATGTGTGTGTAGTCGAGTGGGTCTTCGTTTTTGGCACTCACATTCCAAAGATTTCTCTCAGGTCCTTCCGACACTTATACTCTTTCTTTGGGTGTGCCTTCTAATCTATGAATTGCTAAATTAGAATAATTATTTCTATTTCTATTTCTATTTCTACTGCTATCTTTCAGCAGAGCTGCATCGTTCAATAAAGTTTTTTGTTTTGCTTTAAGAATTGTTTCGACATGAATATCGTTGTATTAATTTATTTTTGAACTGTAAAACGCAATTCAGATCTCTATTTATATTCGAAGTTGAATTAGACATCTCATCTTTAGTTTTGAAATAGATACATCATGGACTTCGCAAAAAAAAACCAAATAAGATATTTGTATGAGATAATGAAAATCGTAATATTTCTAATGAATTTGTTGGTGAATTGTACGAACTTGAATTTATTGAGATATATTTATAGCGTAAATTTAATCGAATTTCTATACAAAAAAAAATGAAGAAACTGATATTTTCGCTTGCTCAGGGACTTTACTGGTCTTTGAATTCAAGTAAAATTGGATAATGATCAGAAATATCACCAATGTCATCAAAAACAATAGCAGGATAATTGACTAAACCTTTCAGCGATGCTGAAATAACAAAATGATCTATCAATGTTTTGTTGTGGGTGCCATCCTGTTTCATACCAACTCTAGTAGGTTTCTCGGTTTTGATAGGATATAATTGATGAGTACCATCTTTATCAGCTGTAACCTCAGCAATCATTTTCATGAGAGTTTCTGAATAGCGATTCATATCACCAACGCACACAAACCCGTTGCTGTTTTCAGACCACGGTATATTGCTCAGTAATAGAGTAGCTGCTTGGTTGTCATATGGTACGTGTACATTTACAACTGTTAGTCCAGATGTCGTCATCAATGTAAGAGCACCTTTACCAGCATCTGTAGGACAAGGTGTCCAGAGTACTCGATCGTCAGGATAAATGTGCTGTGTAGAAGAAACCAAACACGGATTATAATGAATTGTAACAAGACTTTCATTCGGGTCAACGTACGGAGAATCTCCCTGTCTATGCATAAGCATTGGTTTCCGTGAGTAAACGTGTATGTGAATCAATGGTTTACTTGTCAAACCCAAGTCAATATGGGAATCAGACATTTCAATTAACATTGGGAGTAAGTCGCCAGGAACTTCCTGCAAACATATGAAACATTCCATGGTGGAATGATCACTTAATAGCTTTCTTAATACTTTTATAATGTCGTGAAGTCGTAGTTTTTCATTAGACAAGTTTTCATTAATTGAATAATGATTAAGCACTAAGCTGAGGTTTGGTACATAGTTCAACTCGTGTATAATATGCAACACATTCCAGCTCATAACAACGAAATTCTGTGATGGTTTCGAATGCACTATGCCAATATCGTCGTTCACAGAACAGTTCACTCCAGTTGCCATGGATGCAAGAAGAGACGAAAATGAAGATACGATAAAAAAAGAGAATCTTAAAAGAAAATTCGATTTTAATCACCACTTTGTACAAATGATATATCTAATGCAAATGAAATATCAAATTAACGAATGTTTTTTTGTTTATTAATGTTTTTTTACATCGTCTTTTGCGTTCTAGAATCATAGAATTGAATATTGTCACATATAATAGTATAGTGTAATAACTCAACATTACAAAGAACTACTTCGGCCAACTAAGTATAATAAATTAGAATCGATTTATTATTCAAATAAACATAATACTCACGTTTTATCTAAAGATATGGTATAATGGAAAAAAATACAGGTTTTCTAGCATAACATTGCGATCATGTAAAAAGTTTATACAATGGCTTGATTTAAATGAACTACAATATAATCATAAATTAGTCCATAATATGCATTTGAATCAGTTCACATCAACATCATGCCTATAAATTCAATTCAAAATACATTCTATAGAAAAATATATTTCACCACATAACTTCATTACGCACAAAAATCATGTATTGTGAAATTATGAATGGGCCATACTTCCTCATGCACTTCTGTTCTCCTACGCGGTACGAAAAGGTTGTCACATTTTTTTCTACTTGTGCGCGAATAAAATTCTGCCGTAGTAATCGACAGAACGAAAAAGGCTCCAAGGTATACAATAATGCTTATCGAGTCGTTACATTGCGGAGGTTAGCTAATATAGGAGAGAATGAACTTTCATTATGATAAAATTTATTCATTATGTTGAGAAGAAGTTTTATTGAGTACAACATAATTGAGGGATTATTGGACTTTCTTGACCATTTTCAATCTAATAGCATTGTATAGATAGAAAATGGTGTTAAAACAACAGCAAAAGATCTACTTATATTCATCGGAATCTGTAAATCATGATACAAATCAATATTATTATGAAATAGATGATTAAGAACAAAAATAAATAACACTTATGAACTACAGTGTACCTATATTAAATGATTAATGTCAATGATAATTAGTTCATAAAAGCACAAAGTAACATCTTTTATATCTACTTATTGTGATTAGATTGAAAATAGCCGTATAAAAGTAGACATCTTTTTATGATATTTTATTTTTCGCACAAGTAATACGAATGCAAGATACTGCCTGTATTGGTTTTCCTAGCTAATTATGATTTGATGGCAAGGTTTTAATTTATTTCGAGAAGAAACTTCAGTGAAGATGGTTAATATCAGATCTTTAGTAAATAAAACAAAATCAGAACAAATGGCCAACTTGTGGTAATATTGTAAATATTAAAAATTTGAAATCACCTCTTTAAAAGATTACTTTTTAAAAGTTTGCTCGTTGTCTGAATGAATGGAGTGTCAGGTGAAGAACGAAGCACACCGTATTTTACTCGTTATCTGAGAGTAACAGTGTGAGTTTGATATTAGTTCAGGCTTGCTCTTTATCGTTATTATCCATTGAAGAGATGCTTGTTGGTATCGAGCTCGATTACAACGAATACAATGTGAAAAGATTTGTCACGATGCTTTACATGTTGAGAATCAAGAAAGTCTAATTTCACCAGCAAATATCATATGTTCGTGCAATGTGCATAAAGAATATTTAATAGTTATGGTAGTAAAAGAAACAATTGTTTCTTTGTCTGACAGACACTTCAGCTAATAACAACAAAACTTTTCGTTTGTTTCATCGTCAGCATGTCGGCTTCATTGTTGTCAGAACACTATTTCATTGTAGTCGTATTTGATGAAAGAATAGAAGTATTAAGATTATTCTGAAATTAAATTAAATTTTACTAATCTGCTGATAAAATTTATATTGCAGTCAAAGGAAGTGTGATGTATTCATAACTATTGTAGATGAATCATCTCAGATGTTTTTTCTTGACCGAAACCTTGCAACAGTCGTTGAAACAACATATTTAGTTACCGTAGACATTTTTTATCCTTACAGATGAAAAAACAGATTTTTTGATGTTCTAGAAATACTTTCAATTTATTGTGTAAAAACAAATAATGGTATTTATTTTGAATGGTGACTCACTAAACAAAATCATTCTGACAGCGACGTAATTCATTTTAACCAGATTATTGTTGAGTAATGAATAGCTAAGCAGAAGTTATTTTCCACAATATGAAAGTGGAGCTAAAGTTCGACTAAAATGGCGAAGCGCATTGCTCAACAATTTTTCGGTTTGACGAAATGAAGTTTGCGAAGCATTTTGGCTAGCAAAGGAAATACTTTTTTCAACACCACATATGTCCAACGATTCTAAGTTTTTTGATTCTACTAATTGTGTCATCAGTTGAGGATTTCCATAAACAGCTTCGCCATCAATTAAGACAAGTAAAACATCTTCAGGTGTAGAATGTGTAGCAGTCCAATACGGATTGAATTTATTATGATCACTATTAAATTGTAGCACGAGTACATCAGCTAGATATCCTTCTTTTAATGCACCCAAGCGTTTCTCTAGATGGACTAGTTTAGCAGGATTTATTGTAGCCATGTCTAACAGTAAATGATCATCGAAGAGAGAATGCTCTAAACCACCGTTCCAAGTAGTGGCATAGTTCAGCTCACTAAGTAGGCCATCGCTACCAGTAGGACTCCAATCGGGAGCAATAGCTGTAATAACACGACTTTCTAATGCTGCTTCTAGATTAGCTGTATCACCATAGAGTGCTAAATTACTACGTGGCGACCAGATAAAACCAACACTAGCATTGGCCATATCACGAAAATCATTTTGTTTTAGAGCAACACCATGAATGAGTGATACACCGGGTCTAAGTAAACCTCGAGCCTTTAACATAAGAAACTCCATTGCTGCTGTTGCATCATTCGGTGAACCTTCCGCAAGATGAATTAATAATGTACCATTTGAAGATAAAACTTCGTTTGTCTCTTTCAATTTCATATCGGTCATCAACAAAGGGAAAACATCATAAAGAATCTGTCCTAATGTCGAGTCATCATCAAGATTCCGTGCTAATCCTCGATTACATGGCTGTCTTAAACTACCGATCAAACTTGTCACACCTTGTGTAATGGCTTTTACTTCTGCATATCGTTGCATTTCACATGAGAGACCTGCATCAATCAGCGCTTTATGAGGAGATTGCAATAGTGTTCGATAAATTGCTTTTTTTTGCCAATCATAACGACTACCAAATTCTTCTACAGGTTTCCAACGTGGTAAAATATTCCATGTTAGATGATTGTGTAGATCAATAAGTCCTGGTAAAATAACACCATTAGTATGTACAATAATCGCATCATTTGGGATGAAAATATTAGTACCCACTGCCTTGATGTATCTGTCGAATATCAATACTGTCCCATTATCGATACTTTTATCCGGCAAGATTATGGTACCAATCAATGCTATAGGTTTTTCTTGTGCCCGAATAAAGATAGGCAAGATCAATAATACGAAATAATATAACTGATGAAACATGCTTTTTTTAAAAATTGATCAAAATTGACGACAGATGATATTTGATGATATATAGATAGAAAAAAAAACATTTGTAAATAGTCATTGTTAAGCAATGCTGTTGTGTTATCAAATATTTATCCATTTTATGTGTGCGTTAAATTTGAATCGGATTATGGATGCACTTATATTTCAAACAATATGTTGAATGTCAGAAACACGCATATTATTTTCATCAGCTTAATAAAATTGTATGTGTTAAGACGAGTTGATGAGAATGATATTTGGATGTGCAGTACAATATTTGTGTGAGACATTTTTAAAAGTTTATGACGCAGTTTTTCTATTTGTATTCATGCCAAAGTGCATTTTTACTATGCTACGTTCATATAATTATGAAGAGCAATTATTATAAAAAATATTCTGGATGCAACTATCATTTCAATAGTCACCATGATAATTAGCTAAAATTATTTAATAGAATACCGAATAAATTTAGAATTGATTTTGAGTTCTATAAAGAATTTGAAAAGATCACCTATCAATGCGCTTCTAAAGTTAATAGTAATATTGGTCATAGCATAGGCGCACAAGTATTTGAAGAGAAAGCGATCATCCACGGTTACATCGTAACACTTAAAATACAAAAACAACAATTAGAAAGTGTTGAGAATAAAGAGCTGATCTAGGAGATTGATCTTAAATAATGATTAACTTAAATTTCAGCTCAATGAAATCTTAGCAATATTTAGTCATTTGAAAACAAAATTTGAGCGTATATTTATTTCGGTAGTACTTTTTAAGTCAAAATTAACCCGGTCTTCGACTTTGACTTTGACTCATCCATAGATGATATTTATACATTCAACATAGTAGTTTTATTTAATTGATCTTCCAACCACACTCGATATTTGCTTGTTTATCGCTTGAAATTGGTCGGATGTTTCTACAATATGTGTCACTTTTATAGCACAGAATTAAAGAAAGGACTTGAAATTATGGAACAGTACACAGTAGAAAAAATAATAGTGAGAGTTTTCAAAACAAACTTCAGATTCTTATTAGAAAAAAATTAATCGCAAAAATACTATATCGTTAGCTATTTGTATAAGACGCTGATTGAAGTTTGAAACAAGTATTGTGTTATTGAAATCTATTCAATATAATTTTTCTTGACAGAAAACGAGAATAAATGAGATTGAAAAATAACAGTTTAAGAGACGAGCAAGCAAATGAAAGATAAATGTCAAAGAAGTTTGTCATATTTTTGTAATATTCTCTCTACGCCATATGTATGTATATATACAGAGAGGAGTTTTCGACGGCAGTCGATGAAGGATCATTTAATGGTTGAATCTTTTCTTTACTATACTTATATGATCAGCGATAATAATTCACTTCAAATTGATTTTATTATCATATTATTTCAATTAATCTTGAAGTAAAATTTCAAAATTGAGTCTACATTTAAATGTATTCTGTGCTCAGAACAATACAGAATAGATAATTAGCTTTAAAACAAAGCAATAAAACATTTGTTAACTGTGTTGAAATCTCATCTTCAAAGTGCGATAAGAACAACAGTTTTTAAACAGACTTTTCTTTCAAAGAACAACGGTAAATAATAATAATTGTGCTTGTATGGAGGAAAGAAAGCGACATTTGTATGGTTGAATAAAATAACCGATATAAATTTTGTTAAAACTTTTTCCAGCATTTCGTTTTTCATTTGTCATGATTTGTGAGTAGATTGAAAGTATAGGTGAAAAGTTGAATAGTGAAACATTTATAAAAAAAAATCTATCGTTATTGAAATGCAAGATTTTATGACAGAAATTCGAAGACAATTAAGAAACTATGAAACTATTCTTAATGATGATGTTAAAGAATTTGATATAAAATTAAATGCTATTCGAGATAACCTATCGAATTATATTCAAAGACAAATTCAATATTTGGCAAATGTTGAACAACAATATCAACAAGAATTTAATTATCTCGACGAAGAAAATAAAAAAACATCAAAAATTAATCGACAACAATTTGATAAATTATGTTTATCAATAAATCAATACGATGATAATTCGAAAATAGTAACAAAATTACTCGAAAATTTTCAAAAAACATTTCCTTTGAGACCAATTATGTTAAAATCAATACCTGAATATGAGTATAAAGATATCCAAATAAATGATTTTATTAAAAAACAAGAAATAGATGAAAATAGATTTGAAAAAAACTTAACACTGCCAACAACTAACTATGAAGCTGTCTCTTCTACGTTGAATGATGACGTATTAACTGAGAATAACGAACAAGACGAAAATTTTAATACATATCGAAATAGCCCATCAGAGCTTTTACGGTAAATTTTACATTACAATGAAGCATTCAATCCTTGTTTTTCTTTCTCTCAAAATAGTTCATCTAATCGATCTCCATCGGTTCAAGAACATTCATTTATTACAACGGAATCATCAACTATACAGAATACACAAATCTCCTCATTAGTATCAGGTTCAATAGGTTTTTCCTATCATAAACAACTTGCTTCACAGTTAAAACCTTTTTGCTTTAAAATACTTTTTTTTCTAAATGACATAGTTTAGAAACAATGACTATAACCTTGAATCACAATCACGCTTAAGTTCAACTTGTTCAACAAAAGCTGGGCCTGATATGATGATTGGACTTCTCTTTAAAATTCCTTACCAACATAATCGAAATTCTTATTTACTAGCTTATCATGAACGTGAAAACTATCTTCTTATTTACTCGCCATGTAATCATAAATTAGAATATTTATCCTTCCATTCACATCAAATATCTAATGTTAATTTACCATCAGCTGATACTTTATTAAATCTAGGCTATTCTACACATAACGATTTATTTTACTTGAGTAGTCGAAAAAAAAAGAATTTGGTATTATTTCGATTAAATCAACAACAAATAGAAATCGAACGAGAAATTCCATTAGTAGAAAAAAATGATTATCTTATCAATGCACATATGTACAAAAATTTTATCGTCTTTTTACATCAATCCTCATCTAGAGTTAGTCTGGGAAAATATGATATTGAAAAATCATCTTTCCTTCCGCAATTTAATTTCCAACATGAACTTTATGATGAACAAGAACAATCTTCATATGAAATAATGGATTTTGCAATTAATAATATCTACATTAGTTTTTTAATTCGTTTAATAAATAAAAATAAATTCATGATAGTTATCCATGATTTTATTAGTATGGATCGATTGCAATCGTTTGATTTAATTGATGCTATTAAACCGTTATCCATCATTTCAACTGACAGGTAAATGAATTATAGAAATTTAACTTTGTAAATTTTGCTTTCGATTTGCTCGTAGAAAATTGGAATCAACAGCGACGTCTGCGTGTAACGATGAGATAGAAGGATTGTTGTTTGTCAATGATGTAAAAAGTCATTTAATACATTGTTGTAGTCATCAACAATATTTAATACCAATTCAAGTCAATGCTTTTGGAATATGTCCTTTAAACAATGGAAATTTAGCTTTAGTCGCTGGTAAAGATATTCGAGGATTAAATGTTCAAGATTATCTTCAACAAAATAATGTTCAATTCGATTGAAAGAAAATGCTTTTATTCTTATATTTTTTTGTTTTTCGTATAAAATAAATATTAAAAACAATAATAGAAGAATATTTTCGATGATCAAATGTATTATTTTAGAGATAAGTATTACGTTTACGAATGGGACGGTGTGTGCCTATTGATTGTGATTGTAAATAGTATTTTCATCCTAACTCAAACTTATACTCATAGTCCATCTTTAGTCAATTTACAAGTAAAATAAAACTAACAGAAAAAAATCTTTTTGAATATGATGCCTCTTTTGTATAACATGAACTATGATTTAATGTAATTGAAACTGAAGTAAATACTAATGTTAAATATGATCATGATTGTATTGATGCAGCCCTTTTTTGTCGTCATATATTCTCTTCTTATTTTTACCTATGATATCAAAATAGATATTAATTTCGTTGAATCAATTACATTATTTGTGTTTCTTTCAATAAAGCATCTCGTGCTTCAATATCATGGATTCAAGGTTTTTTCTTAGAGACATATGTTACATATGTATGATTAGTTACGTCTGCTGTTTATGCTCTTAGCGTTTCTCAGATCACTCTCGTTGATTATTTTCTTTTTATATGCTCTCTTACTCTTTTTGCACTTCGCTTCATCGATCATATGCAATGAAAAACGAGTTTAGCAAATTTTTGTTTAAAATTCTTCATCAACAATACTCCACTCAAACTATCGTAATATTTTGCAGCCAATTATTTTACCGAAACATTCTAATGTTTTCCGCTTTGAGCGCACATACTGTTTATTACTTTGAAACAACTATATTACGAATGTTTTCTTGATATTTGAATATGTTTTTCTCGTGATGTTATTGTTCTTATTACAATTATGATGGCTAATTAAAGAAATTTAGTTTTTACGAAGTTATTTCTACCATAATCCGGTTGCTTTTTTCCTATTCTATTACATTCATGCATTAAAACGATTGTAATCAATTAATTCTAAAAAGCACTGTGATATTACTGCGACACTTTACTTTTCCAACTAAAAAAAAGTGTTTCATATCCTGATTCTTTGAAAACAAGAACGTTAGCATGTTGGCTGCAGAACCATAGTTAGATGTTTGTGCTCTATTTTGGGTGTGGGTGTGGGTGCGGATCCTGACCTGGGTGTTTCCTCATTCGCACCCACATCCAACATTCTGATTCATATCTACTTATTTATTTATTTGTTAGGACTAACAGAAAAAGAGCAGTTATACGTATTTTATTTTACTGCTTTCTTTTAATTGCAGCGACCTATAACAGGCTTTCAACATATTAGATAATACAAATGATCGTCATAAAATAATATTCAGCTTCAAAACGGTGTGATAAGAGATAAGCGGGGCTTGTGAAGAAAACAGATAGATTTTACTTTTACTCGATAAAGACTCGTGTACACAATATACTTTAACAGGACAAAATAACAAAAGAAAAAAAAATTAAAAACAAGTCTGTGTTTCGATAAAAAGAAAGTATCATCACATCAACAACACAGCAAAGCATGGATAATTCGTGTCCTTTTGAAAATAGCAAGATGAATGAGAAAAATTCTACCAACGAGAACAACTGGGACAAAATTATACCAATTCCAACATATTTGAAAAAAGCGAAATATGGACTTATCGGTTATATGCCAATGTTCTTCTTTATTAGTCCCTATCACCTTGTTGGTGTTGGCCTCTTTGCCTCACTCTTACTCCCGACGATCGCTATCGGAATTCTATCAGTCATATTTGTCATCTATCCTCTAGCGAAACAAATACTTCGTTACTTTAATTGGTTACCTATGCCTCATTCAACAGAAATCCTGCGCACAACATACTCTGCACGTTGTGATGGAGATTTCGTAGTTTTTCTGATCGGCAGTCGACCCAATGGGCCCAACCCTTTAGAAAAATCTTTCATCGAGTTGAGAAAAGCATTTCAAAGTATGATAAAAGATTTAGAATCAGATTCAACATCAGGCTATATGGGAGGTGACCTTTATGTTGGAGCAAACGAACGTAAGAGCAGTGTTTTGTACGTGCAATATTGGCGTAATTATGAGTCACTTCAAGGATGGACCCATAAAAAAATGGGTGTTCATTTCAAATCAGTGGCGCAATACATGAGCAAAGATCGATCTGCGGGACTATATGGAATATGGCATGAAACCTACAAAGTGAGAGATGGAGAATACGAATCCATCTACGAGAATATGCCACCAATCGGTCTTGCTCTAGCGACTTCGGCTGTACCTGAAACAAAGAAGAACAATGGACAAAATAGAATGCAACGTCGAAACAAAGAGAAACAAGCAGAAGTCACTAAGAGTACTTCTGGTACAGAGTAGATTGATGTGATATGTTATAGACAAATGTGGAAAGGAAATTTTGTTTTAAATCAGATTGTTTTTCTTTTAATTTGAAGATTAATCAAGTGTTTTATCGAATTTTCTTGCGATTATTATCAAGACATTTTCCGCTAATAGCTAAATAATAATTTTAAAAAAACGACCAAGTCATCGAATTTCAACTTTAATCGATTAACGAGAACAAATCATGTTGTGATAAATTTTGTTTGATATTACGTCAAATTTTTGTTACCGTTATAAATTTCGTATAATGCTGTCAAGCATATACAGATAAAATGTAACGAACTGATACTTTGCTTTCGATCTTTGGTGTATCTTATTCTGACATGACTTATTTAGAATCAACGATTGACATTTCACGTGATCTATTTTCATATTCTAGTGTTTATATAAATAAAAACAGATTAATGAGTATTGATAAGATGGTTTTATCATTTCTATATTGTGTTCGACACTTGGCAAATTTAACTGACTGGATAGAAGAAATATTTGTTAAAGAGGATTATAAACAAATGATGGACTTATTTCTAAAAATATGAACAATTGCGATTGTTTTGCACAGTGGCTAGCTCAGGAGAGTTCTTTTTCTTTAAGGCTGCTTTGTGTGTTTTGATTGATTTTTCGTTAGGTAAAAACTTTCTCAATTTATACAAAACAAAAGAATTATTGTTCATACAAAAAACCTGAGCACGATTAGTTGACTATTTTTTAATCATTGACTTAGTGTAATTAGGGGTGGCACTCTATGTTAATTTAATATTAAATGTTAAGTTTTAACTTAACACTTAATATTAATAAAAAACGCTTACATTAGCCACTTAATTACTTAATATTAAGTATTAAATCAAGACTTAACTTTTAATATTAAGTGTTAAGTAAAACCACTTAATTAACTCTCTTAATTAAAATCAACGGTTCACCCCTAAGTGTAATCATTAGTTTTCAATTTTAATTGCTTCCGAAATTTCTTTTTGATTGGTATGAATTGTTTTTAAGATTTTAATTGATCAGCTAAATTTTTTTATCAAATAAATTAAAATATTAGTTGAAGAGGTTCCAAATGAATAAAAAGAAAATTATTCATCTTTTTGTATTTTATGTGTACCCATTAATCGATCCCATATCGTTAAAAAACTTCCATAATTCATGTTCGAATGCTGATGATGATAATCATGCTGTAATGTACCAGATAATAACCATGGAAAATAATATTGTGGACTTATATATGGTAAATCATAGCCACTATGAGCGTTGATCGTTTGATAAACACGTATTGCTATCCATAAACATAATGTAAATATATGTTTATCTTTAATTAAAAAAGGTGCAAGCCAAACACCAAGTTGATTTTGAAATATTGATTCTAATGGATGAGCTAAAACAGACACAAAACCTGTTGGTTGTTTAAAAATATGATGTTGTTTATGTATATATTTATATAATAAACGAGTATGAAATAAATAATGTGTCCAATAGAATATAAAATCTTCTGTTAATAGACATGCAATTATTTGCCATAAAATTGTAAGTAATGGTGGAATTGGTGAACGAACAGAAACATGACCATTCAAATTTAGTAATGGATAAATCAGTGATAATGTAAAAATTAAAGATAACTGATGTTTTATTGTTTCATTTCTAATTTCAAGAATTATTTCTGGTTGAAAACGAAGTTTTGGCTTACGTTTTTGTATTCGATATTTTTCAAACATAGGTATATCATGATATTCAATATAGACAAGAAATAAATTATACGACCAAAATACTAATTCAAATGTAACATATATAAAAACGGTAAATGTTAACCATTCTGATGAATAAAAATATTGTTCACATATGTGTGCAAAAAATGTTTTTTCCATTGGTATATCCTCCTCTAGTGATGTTGTATTCATTTTTTGTTTATTAAAATGGCAATGGGTGTGCTTCATTGTCGTTGACATACTATTTTTATATACATTTGTTTTTGTCTGTTCTTATCTTTTTGTCTATTTGCTTAAGAATCTCAAAATTAGCTTCAACTTCTTCTTTTGCAACAATCAAACATTTATGATAACAATAAAAAATGATGTTAACCTGACCGGGACATATGAAACTATTATAGAGTAGACCTCATTTAGAAATTTATGATCGATATGAAGAAGAGATTTAATCGAATTTTTGAAGAGTTTTAAAAAGTTGTATCATAATTATTAGATTAATTTATTGTTTTATTTTCTTACAATAATCGAAACTACAATTTATTCAAAATAGTCAAAAATTTGAACAATTTTTATGGAATCATCGAGTTTAAACTTTTCGCAATCCCTTATAAATGAAAATAATTCTTTAATTTTGATATCGATAATCATATTTATTTGTGTACTATCGATTGGATTCTTATATTCATAGATAACATTAATACTCGCTTGCTGTTTTAACCACAATACACGTTGCACATTATTATTTGAGATTAGAAGTTCAGCCTGAATGGGACCGCCTTGACTCGAAATAAAATGAAGATTAAATTTATTTGAATGAACAGCTAATTTTGTTAATATAGAAGTGAATGTATGATGTCTTGGCACTCGTATGGCATAAAAACCTTTCTTGTTCAAAATTTGCACATTATCAATACGATGATCGATTGAATCTTGAAAATTGAAAACGGTGTCATCAACTTCTTCTTTAGTCTGTTCAATAATTAATTGTTCATATTCGGGTATGATTCGAGGTGAGAAAAATCGTACAAAGAACGATGAAACAATCAAAGGTAGAAATGATATAGTCATAAATATACCAACAAAAATATTCATTTGAAAGCCAGCCGATCGGAGAAGTGTTGTCTGTAAACCATATTTATTTATTGACAAATTAGTTTCAGTCAGAAACAATGACCAAAAATGTACGAGAAATTTGACAAACGGAAAATAATAGAATGGTGTATGATTTAAATATTGTCCAAATTGCATACAAATTCGAACAATCAACCATTCACATGGTCGAAAACAATTCGATTCTGGATTTGCAACAATTTTTTGATAATTTTCATTCCAATCCGCATTAATAACTTGATGTTCTTGTGTTGGTTTTCGAAAAACAATCATAATATCATCCGTTGGATCATCTTCTTGTTCATTATAAACAAATGTATCCTCGAATCCAGCATGTCTTAAACACGAACGCCATTGTTCGATCGTTCGAAATGCTCGAATTTCATTTATTTCAGATTCATAATCAACACCAGTGACAGCATTAAACACCATATGTGCAACATCTAGTAATGGAATCAATTCTTTCCGAGCATGATGTTCTCGAAATAGAAAGAGACCATTTGGACGAAGAATACGATAGATCATTTTGAAAAATAAATCTAATTGGTCTTGTGGTAAATGATGTAAACCCATATAGCAAACAACTAGATCAGTAGATTCACTTGGAATTGGTATATCGGTGAGATTTTTGAAATCGTATGGAATAAAAGTTCCAATTGGAAATAAACTATTTCGTTCGATAATATCTGCTAGACGTTGTTTATCATTGATAAGATATACTTGACCATCTTTAATTTTCAATATTCGACGTAAATCATTGATGCATCGACCGCCGTCGCCTATACTAACGATATTTTTGATCTAAATAACAAAGATTTTAAATAATCTGATCGCTTTTCATCTTAGAATATTTTACTTTTCCACAATAGCCTAGATGTTTGAAGATAGTGATCTGTTGTCGTACGAGATCTTTTACTTGTAGTCGTAATTGTACAATTTGTTTGGCAAGTGCCCATATACCTCGAATAAAAGCAAATTGTCTTGTTCTAAGCGACTTCTGTAAATCTCGATAGACATCATGATCATTTTGATTGGCAGAATTTCGAACAGCACGATTGACATAATTAAAAATTACATAGACCGGTTCTGCATTGAATACAGTATGGAGAAATTTACGAAATTTTTCTCTCAAAACATCATCCGTGATAACATTATGAAATGAACGCATTCGCCGTTGTTCAACCATGGAGGGTTCATCTGTGTTTAAATCCGTTTTTTCAATGGGTAACAAATTCATATGTGTTGTTCGACTTATGGTGGTGGTTGTTTGTTGTTGATAGTTTTCATACCAGTCATTTGAAAAAAGTTCAATCGGATCATAGGTTAATTTCTTTTCGAAAAATTCATTGATCATTGGATATGCTTTTGACATTTGTTCAAATGTATAATGTTGACGATACGGTAAATAAAATGTACCATGGCAATCGAATGCTAATTGAATAAGTTTTTGATTAAGTTCACGCACTTGTTGATCACCTGAATCATTACATGTAATACGAAAATAGAACACAAATGCATAACAATCGTCATTTTTTGTATATGATAAAAATGTCGTTTGATCTTTTTTTACAAAACGTATTGTTAAATTCAATAAGAAAACATGATTATATTTTTCTACAATAATTAATTTCAATTTATCGTACCAGTGTTGAAAGTATGGTTTCGGTATGAAATATTCTTGTAGGATAAATGTATCGTTATATATTGTCAACGGTTGATAAAGAATAGCCATTGGCTTTGCAGACTCATACATTGTTGTATTACGATCTGTTGATAGAGATAAGTCGAGTGGACGTGCAAAGATTTTTTCTAGAGCAAAACGAATTCGTCGAAAAAGCCTTTGTTGCGCAAGGTAAGTGTAGATCAAATGTTGACGCGGTTGCATAACACGTGCTTCTTCATCCAAATCAGCAACTGTACCTATAGTTGATAATTGCCGACGGAAAATAAACATGAGAATATTATTTGGACGTACAAGATCGACACGAGCAATTTTTATTTCAATCGTTGTATCATCTAGATATTCTTCATATAGAGTTGGAAATTGATCTGACTATAATATAAAGAGAAAGACATGTTTTCGTTTTATCGCAGTCAAAGAATCAAAAATCTAGAATTGAAACAATGCGTCCGTGTTAATTTGATTGTTTTCCATCGTCTAAAGCTCAAAATTTGATATATCTATCGTGTTGAAAGTCACGAAGTTAATGAAAAACTAATGACTCGTATTTAGAGATCATCAGATTGGCTTCGGCTCCTATTCCTTCTATTGAATTAGTCATTTCTAAATCAAAATAATACTCGAAATATTTGTACTTGTTTTGCTTTACAATAGAAAAAAAAAAGAATTATGGCGAAAGTCAAAGTAAAAACAACCCCTTTTGTTATTATTGTTTAACATACATATATTCCTTTATCTAATTATTTGCTTTCGATAATTGCATCTCGAACTTTCATAGTCAAATTTCTAAAACAAATGATCACGATCGACCACTATCGCGACGTGCATTCATTGAATGATGTAATTTTCTTCGAACATCTATTCTGTGATCAATGTCAAATCACATGTGTTTCTATTGTGTGACAAACTTATATAAACGAATTTCTTTGACCCTGTTTCTCTAGATGTGTTCATGATTTTTATCATCTTGAACAACTGATGCAATAAATTATGGCGAAGAGCTTACGTTTTGTAGCACTTACTTGTAATCGAATGTATTCCAATGTTGTTTTTATATTTGGTACAGTCATTAATCGCAATCGAGTAATTATTGCAAAAAGTCCATATCCTCCAATGATCAATGAAAACATTTCTTGATTTTTCTCTCGATTACATTCTTGTTGTTTCCCATCAATATCAATATATTCAATGCTGATTACTGAATTATACATAGCATCATCTGACGTTATACCATGTGCATTAACCGATATGGTACCAGCTACACTAAACGTACAATAACTTTGCATAACTACCGGTGATCGACCATAGGAATTGAGATTATGAATAACGTGTGCCCATGTTGCTCCAGATTGAACTAAAACTTCTTGATTTTTACTATCATATTCAACATGATTCATATATTTTAAATCAAAAACATAATTTGTCGATGACCGTTTTCGAGATGGTAATGTTTGTCCACCCATCGTATGAGCTTGTCCTCGTATTGATATGGTTTTATTTTTCGATCGAGCTTCACTAATTAAATATTGAATATCATTGACTGTACGTGGATAAAAAATCGACGATACACAAGTTTTATTCAATTGAGACACATCATCAAGATAAATATTGCCTGTAAAGTCAATTTCATACTTTGTATCAGGATTTAACCATTGGTAACTTTTGTAGAGACATACAAGAACAAGAATGATCAGTATGAATGTAGAATTGATCATAATGTGATACGAGCGAATAATTACATAAGAGAATAATTGAGGAGCCATATTTAGAAAAAATAAAATTAACCATGAAAGTGGTATTGGAATTGTTATCGATAGAATTGAATACAGATTTTTCATTTGCGTCATAAATATTGATAGAATTGTTTTCGAACATCGATAGACCAAACGATTAGTCAAAATACTATAAATACCAAATAGAAAAAGAACAGAAGATATTAGATAGAAAAATCGATAGTTTATCAAATCGTTTTGAATTTCTATCCAATTCATATTCTTTGTAATAAATTGTGTCGTAGATTGCTTGTTTTGATCATCTAATTTCGATTGAAATGGATAAAATTTAAAAATGATTGCAAATAGGAGCATGTAAATTGGTACTTCAATAAGACTGGGATTTTTTATCATTGATTTCACTATTGTTTTCGTCATGAGAAAACATTTTTGAAGGATAATACTGAATTTCGGTATTCCTAATAGGCAGATGATAGCTATAGGAGTAAAGAATGCTATATTTAATTGCCATAAATGATAAGCATAGGACAAATAATCAAAAATAATAGTAAAATTTAGTTGCAGAACCATTTGCAATAATTTTTTTATCCAATCCGAGAGAAAAAGTAAAAACAATGCATATCGAATGTATCTATTATTGATTCGACGTTGTACTTCACATTCCTCACTATTAATAGTTTCCATGTTCGATGCTATTACTTGACGAAACAGTGGCTGAAAATATTGTACCACTCTTTATTCAATATTACAACAAAAAGTAAAAAGAAAGAAATTATTTTCTTGTCAAATGAACGAATGCGCTATGCATAGAGCATCGTAGAATAAAAAGAAGTACGTTTTGAAACAAATCACATGTGTTTTACGCTCGTTCTCTCTTACTTTTTCTCCATAACTACGTTTAGAGGCATAGAAGAAAAAATAAATCGCTCTTTTTTTTGCGTCTTGTTATTATTATTCTTTTTACTATTCTGAAGAATTGAGAATTGAGAAGGGTGCATACAGAGAGAAAAAATAGGTCCCATGGTGACACCCCTGTCAATTGATCGGACGACGTTACATAGATTCCAGTCATCTGATGCATACAGAACTGACGAAAGAATAATAGTGAATCTCACCATTATAACTACTACAAGAAAATGTTGCTTACTTTCTCTCTCTCTCTCTCTCTCTCTCTTTCAGTGAGCTGCAATGCAATACGACTTGTTTTTTTTCAAGGTTAATGTTCTGCATAACTACTTAATAGAGTTGCCTGATTTGTCGTTTTTATTCAAGATCGATTTTCTATGCGGCACGCAGTAACTTTTATAATCTAAGAAATATTTTCAGTAACGTGTCATAGTTAATATAAGAAGGTTTTAGCAGCGGATTCAGAAAATCAATGATGGATGATAGCATGTTGAAGCGAATGATTGTTACCGATTTGCCGAGTACGCGGATTCGTTAGTGCAATCACTACTTTAGACCGTTTATAATCTATTGAATGAGTTACGTTGTAAAACTTCATTTCATAATATAAGCTTTTAATAAACGAATAGAGCATATAGCAGATACATATATGTTCTGCGGCTTTGAAGCTAATTTGTAATCTCTATCTGTTTTTAAAAATGCTTTTTCAATATAAAACACGACAGAATCTTGTTGGAATCTGAATAAAAATAATCATTACGGTCGACATAGAAAGAATAAATGAATACAATTCTAAGATGGTTGAATATTTGGCCTCAACGATTCAAATTGAGACTTAGTTTTCTAATATATGAAGTTACTATAATTGTAACAGTAGGTATCGAAAAAATACTGCTGCTTCTAACAGCTCCAGTCACCTATCAATATTTTGTTGGTGTATAACAATGCATGTTTTGAAAATAAAAGAATGTATTCAACTGATGCTAATGCTGATTCTTAGTTGTTTGTTGCCCTTAGCGATTTCGATCGCAGCTGGTAACTATTTCTTTGTTCGTTATAAGTTAGAAAGTAATAGAATACTACGAGAATCACGATCATTCTGTGTTTTTAATACAGCGTCGAAATACTTTGCTGTTTGATCTTAAATTAATGCATGATCAAGTTTTAGTTTGGTGATTCTGTTTGAAAAAACTTCAATAACTATACAATAGATATAGCGAAGAAAATGCGATGGCCACATTGCTACTTCGTAATTTATCAGCAGGACATCTTCTTGATCTATGTGGGTTTTGATTAGAAACGATACATACAAATGAGTATAGCAGAGAAGTGAAGAAAGTATTCGAAGAGTTCTGCTCTTTTTTTGTACTCCAAAAAAAAGTGAGCACACTATAAAATCGGTCAGTGTGTCCGTCAGGCCGTTTACACGATAACTCTTGAAAGGCTGATCAGATTGTCATGAAATTTTGTACACAGAATGATCTCATCAATATCTCAGTCAAGTTCGAAGATGAGAAGGATCCGTCAAGAAATGGCTGAGTTATCGAAAAAATTGTCATTATTGACCAGACCATTCCTGACGGAGGGGGGTACAGGGA